>JANCRA010000384.1:0-45000 GCA_024362935.1 Setophaga petechia
GCCGTAAAGCGCGACTGTCGTAAAATGTCGTAAAAATGCCGTAAAGCGCGACTGTCGTAAAAGGTGCCGTAAAGCGCGACTGTCGTAAAATGTCGTAAAACTGCCGTAAAGCGCGACTGTCGCAAAATGTCGTAAAACTGCCGTAATGCGCGACTGTCGTAAAACTGCCGTAAAGCGCGACTGTCGCAAAATGTCGTAAAACTGCCGTAAAGCGCGACTGTCGCAAAATGTCGTAAAACTGCCGTAAAGCGCGACTGTCGTAAAAGGTGCCGTAAAGCGCGACTGTCGCAAAATGTCGTAAAACTGCCGTAAAGCGCGACTGTCGCAAAATGTCGTAAAACTGCCGTAAAGAGAGACTGTCGTAAAAGGTGCCGTAAAGCGCGACTGTCGCAAAATGTCGTAAAAGCTGCCGTAAAGCGCGACTGTCGGAAAATGTCGTAAAACTGCCGTAAAGCGCGACTGTCGTAAAATGTCGTAAAATCTGCCGTAAAGCGCGACTGTCGTAAAAGGCGCCGTAAAGCGCGACTGTCGTAAAAGCTGCCGTAAAGCGCGACTGTCGTAAAACTGCCGTAAAGCGCGACTGTCGTAAAAGGTGCCGTTAAGCGCGACTGTCGCAAAATGTCGTAAAAGCTGCCGTAAAGCGCGACTGTCGGAAAATGTCGTAAAACTGCCGTAAAGCGCGACTGTCGTAAAATCTGCCGTAAAGCGCGACTGTCGTAAAAGGTGCCGTAAAGCGCGACTGTCGTAAAAATGGCCGTAAAGCGCGACTGTCGTAAAACTGCCGTAAAGCGCGACTGTCGTAAAAGGTGCCGTAAAGCGCGACTGTCGTAAAAATGGCCGTAAAGCGCGACTGTCGTAAAACTGCCGTAAAGCGCGACTGTCGTAAAAGGTGCCGTAAAGCGCGACTGTCGTAAAAATGGCCGTAAAGCGCGACTGTCGTAAAACTGCCGTAAAGCGCGACTGTCGTAAAAATGGCCGTAAAGCGCGACTGTCGCAAAATCTGCCGTAAAGCGCGACTGTCGTAAAAGGTGCCGTAAAGCGCGACTGTCGTAAAAGGCGCCGTAAAGCGCGACTGTCGTAAAAGGTGTCGTAAAGCGCGACTGTCGTAAAACTGCCGTAAAGCGCGACTGTCGTAAAACTGCCGTAAAGCGCGACTGTCGTAAAAGGTGCCGTAAAGCGCGACTGTCGTAAAATCTGCCGTAAAGCGCGACTGTCGTAAAAGGTGCCGTAAAGCGCGACTGTCGTAAAACTGCCGTAAAGCGCGACTGTCGTAAAAGCTGCCGTAAAGCGCGACTGTCGTAAAATCTACCGTAAAGCGCGACTGTCGTAAAATCTGCCGTAAAGCGCGACTGTCGTAAAATCTGCCGTAAAGCGCGACTGTCGTAAAAGGTGCCGTAAAGCGCGACTGTCGTAACAGGTGCCGTAAAGCGCGACTGTCGTAAAAGGTGCCGTAAAGCGCGACTGTCGTAAAAGGTGCCGTGAAGCGCGACTGTCGTAAAATCTACCGTAAAGCGCGACTGTCGTAAAACTGCCGTAAAGCGCGACTGTCGTAAAATCTGCCGTAAAGCGCGACTGTCGTAAAAGGCGCCGTAAAGCGCGACTGTCGTAAAATCTGCCATAAAGCGCGACTGTCGTAAAAGGTGCCGTAAAGCGCGACTGTCGTAAAAATGGCCGTAAAGCGCGACTGTCGTAAAACTGCCGTAAAGCGCGACTGTCGTAAAAGGTGCCGTAAAGCGCGACTGTCGTAAAAGGTGCCGTAAAGCGCGACTGTCGTAAAAACTGCCGTAAAGCGCGACTGTCGTAAAACTGCCGTAAAGCGCGACTGTCGTAAAATCTGCCGTAAAGCGCGACTGTCGTAAAATCTGCCGTAAAGCGCGACTGTCGTAAAATCTGCCGTAAAGCGCGACTGTCGTAAAAGGTGCCGTAAAGCGCGACTGTCGTAAAACTGCCGTAAAGCGCGACTGTCGTAAAAGGTGCCGTAAAGCGCGACTGTCGTAAAACTGCCGTAAAGCGCGACTGTCGTAAAAGGTGCCGTAAAGCGCGACTGTCGTAAAATCTGCCGTAAAGCGCGACTGTCGTAAAACTGCCGTAAAGCGCGACTGTCGTAAAAATGGCCGTAAAGCGCGACTGTCGTAAAAGGTGCCGTAAAGCGCGACTGTCGTAAAAGGCGCCGTAAAGCGCGACTGTCGTAAAAGGTGCCGTAAAGCGCGACTGTCGTAAAAGGCGCCGTAAAGCGCGACTGTCGTAAAAGGTGCCGTAAAGCGCGACTGTCGTAAAAATGGCCGTAAAGCGCGACTGTCGTAAAACTGCCGTAAAGCGCGACTGTCGTAAAAGGTGCCGTAAAGCGCGACTGTCGTAAAAGGTGCCGTAAAGCGCGACTGTCGTAAAAACTGCCGTAAAGCGCGACTGTCGTAAAATGTCGTAAAACTGCCGTAAAGCGCGACTGTCGCAAAATGTCGTAAAACTGCCGTAAAGCGCGACTGTCGTAAAACTGCCGTAAAGCGCGACTGTCGCAAAATGTCGTAAAACTGCCGTAAAGCGCGACTGTCGCAAAATGTCGTAAAACTGCCGTAAAGCGCGACTGTCGTAAAAGGTGCCGTAAAGCGCGACTGTCGTAAAATGTCGTAAAAAGTGCCGTAAAGCGCGACTGTCGCAAAATGTCGTAAAACTGCCGTAAAGCGCGACTGTCGCAAAATGTCGTGAAACTGCCGTAAAGAGAGACTGTCGTAAAAGGTGCCGTAAAGCGCGACTGTCGCAAAATGTCGTAAAAGCTGCCGTAAAGCGCGACTGTCGGAAAATGTCGTAAAACTGCCGTAAAGCGCGACTGTCGTAAAATGTCGTAAAATTGCCGTAAAGCGCGACTGTCGTAAAAGGTGCCGTAAAGCGCGACTGTCGCAAAATGTCGTAAAAGCTGCCGTAAAGCGCGACTGTCGGAAAATGTCGTAAAACTGCCGTAAAGCGCGACTGTCGTAAAATCTGCCGTAAAGCGCGACTGTCGTAAAAGGTGCCGTAAAGCGCGACTGTCGTAAAAATGGCCGTAAAGCGCGACTGTCGTAAAACTGCCGTAAAGCGCGACTGTCGTAAAAGGTGCCGTAAAGCGCGACTGTCGTAAAAATGGCCGTAAAGCGCGACTGTCGTAAAACTGCCGTAAAGCGCGACTGTCGTAAAAGGTGCCGTAAAGCGCGACTGTCGTAAAAATGGCCGTAAAGCGCGACTGTCGTAAAACTGCCGTAAAGCGCGACTGTCGTAAAAATGGCCGTAAAGCGCGACTGTCGCAAAATCTGCCGTAAAGCGCGACTGTCGTAAAAGGTGCCGTAAAGCGCGACTGTCGTAAAAGGCGCCGTAAAGCGCGACTGTCGTAAAAGGTGTCGTAAAGCGCGACTGTCGTAAAACTGCCGTAAAGCGCGACTGTCGTAAAACTGCCGTAAAGCGCGACTGTCGTAAAAGGTGCCGTAAAGCGCGACTGTCGTAAAATCTGCCGTAAAGCGCGACTGTCGTAAAAGGTGCCGTAAAGGGCGACTGTCGTAAAACTGCCGTAAAGCGCGACTGTCGTAAAAGCTGTTGTAAAGCGCGACTGTCGTAAAATCTACCGTAAAGCGCGACTGTCGTAAAATCTGCCGTAAAGCGCGACTGTCGTAAAATCTGCCGTAAAGCGCGACTGTCGTAAAAGGTGCCGTAAAGCGCGACTGTCGTAACAGGTGCCGTAAAGCGCGACTGTCGTAAAATCTGCCGTAAAGCGCGACTGTCGTAAAATCTGCCATAAAGCGCGACTGTCGTAAAAGGTGCCGTAAAGCGCGACTGTCGTAAAAATGGCCGTAAAGCGCGACTGTCGTAAAACTGCCGTAAAGCGCGACTGTCGTAAAAGGTGCCGTAAAGCGCGACTGTCGTAAAATCTGCCGTAAAGCGCGACTGTCGTAAAAACTGCCGTAAAGCGCGACTGTCGTAAAACTGCCGTAAAGCGCGACTGTCGTAAAACTGCCGTAAAGCGCGACTGTCGTAAAATCTGCCGTAAAGCGCGACTGTCGTAAAATCTGCCGTAAAGCGCGACTGTCGTAAAAGGTGCCGTAAAGCGCGACTGTCGTAAAAGGTGCCGTAAAGCGCGACTGTCGTAAAAACTGCCGTAAAGCGCGACTGTCGTAAAACTGCCGTAAAGCGCGACTGTCGTAAAATCTGCCGTAAAGCGCGACTGTCGTAAAATCTGCCGTAAAGCGCGACTGTCGTAAAAGGTGCCGTAAAGCGCGACTGTCGTAAAACTGCCGTAAAGCGCGACTGTCGTAAAAGCTGCCGTAAAGCGCGACTGTCGTAAAACTGCCGTAAAGCGCGACTGTCGTAAAATCTGCCGTAAAGCGCGACTGTCGTAAAAGGTGCCGTAAAGCGCGACTGTCGTAAAAATGGCCGTAAAGCGCGACTGTCGTAAAACTGCCGTAAAGCGCGACTGTCGTAAAAGGTGCCGTAAAGCGCGACTGTCGTAAAAGGTGCCGTAAAGCGCGACTGTCGTAAAAACTGCCGTAAAGCGCGACTGTCGTAACAGGTGCCGTAAAGCGCGACTGTCGTAAAATCTGCCGTAAAGCGCGACTGTCGTAAAAGGTGCCGTAAAGCGCGACTGTCGTAAAAGGTGCCGTAAAGGGCGACTGTCGTAAAACTGCCGTAAAGCGCGACTGTCGTAAAAGCTGCCGTAAAGCGCGACTGTCGTAAAATCTACCGTAAAGCGCGACTGTCGTAAAATCTGCCGTAAAGCGCGACTGTCGTAAAATCTGCCGTAAAGCGCGACTGTCGTAAAAGGTGCCGTAAAGCGCGACTGTCGTAACAGGTGCCGTAAAGCGCGACTGTCGTAAAAGGTGCCGTAAAGCGCGACTGTCGTAAAAGGTGCCGTGAAGCGCGACTGTCGTAAAATGTGCCGTAAAGCGTGACTGTCGTAAAAACTACCGCAAAGCGCGACTGTCGTAAAACTGCCGTAAAACGCGACTGTCGTAAAAGGTGCCGTAAAGCGCGACTGTCGTAAAATCTGCCGTAAAGCGCGACTGTCGTAAAACTGCCGTAAAGCGCGACTGTCGTAAAAGGTGCCGTAAAGCGCGACTGTCGTAAAAGGCGCCGTAAAGCGCGACTGTCGTAAAATCTGCCATAAAGCGCGACTGTCGTAAAAGGTGCCGTAAAGCGCGACTGTCGTAAAAATGGCCGTAAAGCGCGACTGTCGTAAAAACTGCCGTAAAGCGCGACTGTCGTAAAACTGCCGTAAAGCGCGACTGTCGTAAAACTGCCGTAAAGCGCGACTGTCGTAAAATCTGCCGTAAAGCGCGACTGTCGTAAAATCTGCCGTAAAGCGCGACTGTCGTAAAAGGTGCCGTAAAGCGCGACTGTCGTAAAAGGTGCCGTAAAGCGCGACTGTCGTAAAAACTGCCGTAAAGCGCGACTGTCGTAAAACTGCCGTAAAGCGCGACTGTCGTAAAATCTGCCGTAAAGCGCGACTGTCGTAAAATCTGCCGTAAAGCGCGACTGTCGTAAAAGGTGCCGTAAAGCGCGACTGTCGTAAAACTGCCGTAAAGCGCGACTGTCGTAAAAGCTGCCGTAAAGCGCGACTGTCGTAAAACTGCCGTAAAGCGCGACTGTCGTAAAAAGGTGCCGTAAAGCGCGACTGTCGTAAAATCTGCCGTAAAGCGCGACTGTCGTAAAACTGCCGTAAAGCGCGACTGTCGTAAAAATGGCCGTAAAGCGCGACTGTCGTAAAAGGTGCCGTAAAGCGCGACTGTCGTAAAAGGCGCCGTAAAGCGCGACTGTCGTAAAAGGTGCCGTAAAGCGCGACTGTCGTAACAGGTGCCGTAAAGCGCGACTGTCGTAAAATCTGCCGTAAAGCGCGACTGTCGTAAAAGGTGCCGTAAAGCGCGACTGTCGTAAAAGGTGCCGTAAAGCGCGACTGTCGTAAAAGGTGCCGTAAAGCGCGACTGTCGTAAAACTGCCGTAAAGCGCGACTGTCGTAAAAGGTGCCGTAAAGCGCGACTGTCGTAAAAACTGCCGTAAAGCGCGACTGTCGTAACAGGTGCCGTAAAGCGCGACTGTCGTAAAATCTGCCGTAAAGCGCGACTGTCGTAAAAGGTGCCGTAAAGCGCGACTGTCGTAAAATCTGCCGTAAAGCGCGACTGTCGTAAAAGGTGCCGTAAAGGGCGACTGTCGTAAAACTGCCGTAAAGCGCGACTGTCGTAAAAGCTGCCGTAAAGCGCGACTGTCGTAAAATCTACCGTAAAGCGCGACTGTCGTAAAATCTGCCGTAAAGCGCGACTGTCGTAAAATCTGCCGTAAAGCGCGACTGTCGTAAAAGGTGCCGTAAAGCGCGACTGTCGTAACAGGTGCCGTAAAGCGCGACTGTCGTAAAAGGTGCCGTAAAGCGCGACTGTCGTAAAAGGTGCCGTAAAGCGCGACTGTCGTAAAATCTGCCGTAAAGCGCGACTGTCGTAAAACTGCCGTAAAGCGCGACTGTCGTAAAAGGCGCCGTAAAGCGCGACTGTCGTAAAAGGCGCCGTAAAGCGCGACTGTCGTAAAATCTGCCATAAAGCGCGACTGTCGTAAAAGGTGCCGTAAAGCGCGACTGTCGTAAAAATGGCCGTAAAGCGCGACTGTCGTAAAACTGCCGTAAAGCGCGACTGTCGTAAAAGGTGCCGTAAAGCGCGACTGTCGTAAAAGGTGCCGTAAAGCGCGACTGTCGTAAAAGGTGCCGTAAAGCGCGACTGTCGTAAAACTGCCGTAAAGCGCGACTGTCGTAAAATCTGCCGTAAAGCGCGACTGTCGTAAAATCTGCCGTAAAGCGCGACTGTCGTAAAAGGTGCCGTAAAGCGCGACTGTCGTAAAACTGCCGTAAAGCGCGACTGTCGTAAAAGGTGCCGTAAAGCGCGACTGTCGTAAAACTGCCGTAAAGCGCGACTGTCGTAAAAGGTGCCGTAAAGCGCGACTGTCGTAAAATCTGCCGTAAAGCGCGACTGTCGTAAAACTGCCGTAAAGCGCGACTGTCGTAAAAATGGCCGTAAAGCGCGACTGTCGTAAAAGGTGCCGTAAAGCGCGACTGTCGTAAAATCTGCCGTAAAGCGCGACTGTCGTAAAACTGCCGTAAAGCGCGACTGTCGTAAAAATGGCCGTAAAGCGCGACTGTCGTAAAAGGTGCCGTAAAGCGCGACTGTCGTAAAAGGCGCCGTAAAGCGCGACTGTCGTAAAAGGTGCCGTAAAGCGCGACTGTCGTAAAAGGTGCCGTAAAGCGCGACTGTCGTAAAAATGGCCGTAAAGCGCGACTGTCGTAAAACTGCCGTAAAGCGCGACTGTCGTAAAAGGTGCCGTAAAGCGCGACTGTCGTAAAAGGTGCCGTAAAGCGCGACTGTCGTAAAAACTGCCGTAAAGCGCGACTGTCGTAAAACTGCCGTAAAGCGCGACTGTCGTAAAAGGTGCCGTAAAGCGCGACTGTCGTAAAAGGTGCCGTAAAGCGCGACTGTCGTAAAAACTGCCGTAAAGCGCGACTGTCGTAAAATGTCGTAAAACTGCCGTAAAGCGCGACTGTCGCAAAATGTCGTAAAACTGCCGTAAAGCGCGACTGTCGTAAAACTGCCGTAAAGCGCGACTGTCGCAAAATGTCGTAAAACTGCCGTAAAGCGCGACTGTCGCAAAATGTCGTAAAACTGCCGTAAAGCGCGACTGTCGTAAAAGGTGCCGTAAAGCGCGACTGTCGTAAAATGTCGTAAAAAGTGCCGTAAAGCGCGACTGTCGCAAAATGTCGTAAAACTGCCGTAAAGCGCGACTGTCGCAAAATGTCGTGAAACTGCCGTAAAGAGAGACTGTCGTAAAAGGTGCCGTAAAGCGCGACTGTCGCAAAATGTCGTAAAAGCTGCCGTAAAGCGCGACTGTCGGAAAATGTCGTAAAACTGCCGTAAAGCGCGACTGTCGTAAAATGTCGTAAAATTGCCGTAAAGCGCGACTGTCGTAAAAGGCGCCGTAAAGCGCGACTGTCGTAAAAGGTGCCGTAAAGCGCGACTGTCGTAAAAATGGCCGTAAAGCGCGACTGTCGTAAAACTGCCGTAAAGCGCGACTGTCGTAAAAGGTGCCGTAAAGCGCGACTGTCGTAAAAATGGCCGTAAAGCGCGACTGTCGTAAAACTGCCGTAAAGCGCGACTGTCGTAAAAATGGCCGTAAAGCGCGACTGTCGCAAAATCTGCCGTAAAGCGCGACTGTCGTAAAAGGTGCCGTAAAGCGCGACTGTCGTAAAAGGCGCCGTAAAGCGCGACTGTCGTAAAAGGTGTCGTAAAGCGCGACTGTCGTAAAACTGCCGTAAAGCGCGACTGTCGTAAAACTGCCGTAAAGCGCGACTGTCGTAAAAGGTGCCGTAAAGCGCGACTGTCGTAAAATCTGCCGTAAAGCGCGACTGTCGTAAAAGGTGCCGTAAAGGGCGACTGTCGTAAAACTGCCGTAAAGCGCGACTGTCGTAAAAGCTGTTGTAAAGCGCGACTGTCGTAAAATCTACCGTAAAGCGCGACTGTCGTAAAATCTGCCGTAAAGCGCGACTGTCGTAAAATCTGCCGTAAAGCGCGACTGTCGTAAAAGGTGCCGTAAAGCGCGACTGTCGTAACAGGTGCCGTAAAGCGCGACTGTCGTAAAAGGTGCCGTAAAGCGCGACTGTCGTAAAAGGTGCCGTAAAGCGCGACTGTCGTAAAAACTGCCGTAAAGCGCGACTGTCGTAAAACTGCCGTAAAGCGCGACTGTCGTAAAACTGCCGTAAAGCGCGACTGTCGTAAAATCTGCCGTAAAGCGCGACTGTCGTAAAAGGTGCCGTAAAGCGCGACTGTCGTAAAAGGTGCCGTAAAGCGCGACTGTCGTAAAAACTGCCGTAAAGCGCGACTGTCGTAAAACTGCCGTAAAGCGCGACTGTCGTAAAATCTGCCGTAAAGCGCGACTGTCGTAAAATCTGCCGTAAAGCGCGACTGTCGTAAAAGGTGCCGTAAAGCGCGACTGTCGTAAAACTGCCGTAAAGCGCGACTGTCGTAAAAGCTGCCGTAAAGCGCGACTGTCGTAAAAATGGCCGTAAAGCGCGACTGTCGTAAAAGGCGCCGTAAAGCGCGACTGTCGTAAAAGGTGCCGTAAAGCGCGACTGTCGTAAAAGGCGCCGTAAAGCGCGACTGTCGTAAAAGGTGCCGTAAAGCGCGACTGTCGTAAAAATGGCCGTAAAGCGCGACTGTCGTAAAACTGCCGTAAAGCGCGACTGTCGTAAAAGGTGCCGTAAAGCGCGACTGTCGTAAAACTGCCGTAAAGCGCGACTGTCGTAAAAGGTGCCGTAAAGCGCGACTGTCGTAAAAACTGCCGTAAAGCGCGACTGTCGTAACAGGTGCCGTAAAGCGCGACTGTCGTAAAATCTGCCGTAAAGCGCGACTGTCGTAAAATCTGCCGTAAAGCGCGACTGTCGTAAAAGGTGCCGTAAAGCGCGACTGTCGTAAAATCTACCGTAAAGCGCGACTGTCGTAAAAATGGCCGTAAAGCGCGACTGTCGCAAAATCTGCCGTAAAGCGCGACTGTCGTAAAAGGTGCCGTAAAGCGCGACTGTCGTAAAAGGCGCCGTAAAGCGCGACTGTCGTAAAAGGTGCCGTAAAGCGCGACTGTCGTAAAACTGCCGTAAAGCGCGACTGTCGTAAAACTGCCGTAAAGCGCGACTGTCGTAAAAGCTGCCGTAAAGCGCGACTGTCGTAAAAGCTGCCGTAAAGCGCGACTGTCGTAAAATCTACCGTAAAGCGCGACTGTCGTAAAATCTGCCGTAAAGCGCGACTGTCGTAAAACTGCCGTAAAGCGCGACTGTCGTAAAAGGTGCCGTAAAGCGCGACTGTCGTAAAAGGTGCCGTAAAGCGCGACTGTCGTAAAACTGCCGTAAAGCGCGACTGTCGTAAAAGGTGCCGTAAAGCGCGACTTTCGTAAAAGGTGCCGTAAAGCGCGACTGTCGTAAAACTGCCGTAAAGCGCGACTGTCGTAAAATCTGCCGTAAAGCGCGACTGTCGTAAAATCTGCCGTAAAGCGCGACTGTCGTAAAAGGTGCCGTAAAGCGCGACTGTCGTAAAAGCTGCCGTAAAGCGCGACTGTCGTAAAATCTACCGTAAAGCGCGACTGTCGTAAAAGGTGCCGTAAAGCGCGACTGTCGTAAAACTGCCGTAAAGCGCGACTGTCGTAAAAATGGCCGTAAAGCGCGACTGTCGTAAAAGCTGCCGTAAAGCGCGACTGTCGTAAACTCTACCGTCAAGCGCGACTGTCGTAAAAGGTGCCGTAAAGCGCGACTGTCGTAAAACTGCCGTAAACCGCGACTGTCGTAAAAATGGCCGTAAAGCGCGACTGTCGTAAAAGGTGCCGTAAAGCGCGACTGTCGTAAAACTGCCGTAAAGCGCGACTGTCGTAAAAGGTGCCGTAAAGCGCGACTGTCGTAACAGGTGCCGTAAAGCGCGACTGTCGTAAAAGCTGCCGTAAAGCGCGACTGTCGTAAAATCTACCGTAAAGCGCGACTGTCGTAAAATCTGCCGTAAAGCGCGACTGTCGTAAAATCTGCCGTAAAGCGCGACTGTCGTAAAACTGCCGTAAAGCGCGACTGTCGTAAAAGGTGCCGTAAAGCGCGACTGTCGTAAAACTGCCGTAAAGCGCGACTGTCGTAAAAATGGCCCTAAAGCGCGACTGTCGTAAAACTGCCGTAAAGCGCGACTGTCGTAAAAATGGCCGTAAAGCGCGACTGTCGTAAAATCTGCCATAAAGCGCGACTGTCGTAAAAGGTGCCGTAAAGCGCGACTGTCGTAAAAGGTGCCGTAAAGCGCGACTGTCGTAAAAACTGCCGTAGAGCGCGACTGTCGTAAAACTGCCGTAGAGCGCGACTGTCGTAAAAGGTGCCGTAAAGCGCGACTGTCGTAAAACTGCCGTAAAGCGCGACTGTCGTAAAAGGTGCCGTAAAGCGCGACTGTCGTAAAACTGCCGTAAACCGCGACTGTCGTAAAAGGTGCCGTAAAGCGCGACTGTCGTAAAATCTGCCGTAAAGCGCGACTGTCGTAAAACTGCCGTAAAGCGCGACTGTCGTAAAAGGTGCCGTAAAGCGCGACTGTCGTAAAACTGCCGTAAAGCGCGACTGTCGTAAAAGGTGCCGTAAAGCGCGACTGTCGTAAAACTGCCGTAAAGCGCGACTGTCGTAAAACTGCCGTAAAGCGCGACTGTCGTAAAAGGTGCCGTAAAGCGCGACTGTCGTAAAACTGCCGTAAAGCGCGACTGTCGTAAAAGGCGCCGTAAAGCGCGACTGTCGTAAAAGCTGCCGTAAAGCGCGACTGTCGTAAAAGGTGCCGTAAAGCGCGACTGTCGTAAAAGCTGCCGTAAAGCGCGACTGTCGTAAAAGGTGCCGTAAAGCGCGACTGTCGTAAAAGGTGCCGTAAAGCGCGACTGTCGTAAAACTGCCGTAAAGCGCGACTGTCGTAAAAGGTGCAGTAAAGCGCGACTGTCGTAAAACTGCCGTAAAGCGCGACTGTCGTAAAAATGGCCGTAAAGCGCGACTGTCGCAAAATCTGCCGTAAAGCGCGACTGTCGTAAAAGGCGCCGTAAAGCGCGACTGTCGTAAAAGGCGCCGTAAAGCGCGACTGTCGTAAAAGGTGCCGTAAAGCGCGACTGTCGTAAAATCTACCGTAAAGCGCGACTGTCGTAAAACTGCCGTAAAGCGCGACTGTCGTAAAAGGTGCCGTAAAGCGCGAGTGTCGTAAAATCTGCCGTAAAGCGCGACTGTCGTAAAAGGCGCCGTAAAGCGCGACTGTCGTAAAACTACCGTAAAGCGCGACTGTCGTAAAAGGCGCCGTAAAGCGCGACTGTCGTAAAAGGCGCCGTAAAGCGCGACTGTCGTAAAAGGTGCCGTAAAGCGCGACTGTCGTAAAAGGTGCCGTAAAGCGCGACTGTCGTAAAACTGCCGTAAAGCGCGACTGTCGTAAAAGGCGCCGTAAAGCGCGACTGTCGTAAAACTGCCGTAACGCGCGACTGTCGTAAAACTGCCGTAAAGCGCGACTGTCGTAAAAGGTGCCGTAAAGCGCGACTGTCGTAAAACTGCCGTAAAGCGCGACTGTCGTAAAAGGTGCCGTAAAGCGCGACTGTCGTAAAACTGCCGTAAAGCGCGACTGTCGTAAAAATGGCCGTAAAGCGCGACTGTCGTAAAAGGTGCCGTAAAGTGCGACTGTCGTAAAACTGCCGTAGAGCGCGACTGTCGTAAAAGGCGCCGTAAAGCGCGACTGTCGTAAAAGGCGCCGTAAAGCGCGACTGTCGTAAAAATGGCCGTAAAGCGCGACTGTCGTAAAACTGCCGTAAAGCGCGACTGTCGTAAAAGCTGCCGTAAAGCGCGACTGTCGTAAAACTGCCGTAAAGCGCGACTGTCGTAAAAGGTGCCGTAAAGCGCGACTGTCGTAAAACTGCCGTAAAGCGCGACTGTCGTAAAAGCTGCCGTAAAGCGCGACTGTCGTAAAACTACCGTAAAGCGCGACTGTCGTAAAAGCTGCCGTAAAGCGCGACTGTCGTAAAAGGTGCCGTAAAGCGCGACTGTCGTAAAACTACCGTAAAGCGCGACTGTCGTAAAAGCTGCCGTAAAGCGCGACTGTCGTAAAACTGCCGTAAGGCGCGACTGTCGTAAAATCTACCGTAAAGCGCGACTGTCGTAAAAGGTGCCGTAAAGCGGGACTGTCGTAAAAGGTGCCGTAAAGCGCGACTGTCGTAAAAGGTGCCGTAAAGCGCGACTGTCGTAAAACTGCCGTAAAGCGCGACTGTCGTAAAAATGGCCGTAAAGCGCGACTGTCGTAAAAGGCGCCGTAAAGCGCGACTGTCGTAAAAGGTGCCGTGAAGCGCGACTGTCGTAAAATGTGCCGTAAAGCGTGACTGTCGTAAAAACTACCGCAAAGCGCGACTGTCGTAAAACTGCACCTCTTGCGGCTGTCGCGCTTTATCTCAGTTTGACCAAAGTCGCGCTTTACGGCAGTTTTGCGACAGTTGCGCTTTACAGCACCTTTTACGACAGTCGCGCTTTACGGCAGTTTTTTTACGACAGTCGCGCTTTACGGCAGTTTTACGACAGTCGCGCTTTTCAGCACCACTGCCAAAAACGTGCATGGGGGTGGGGCCACCCCTCTTAAGGGCATTGTGGGCGCAGCCAAACCTAAATAAAGGCAGTGGGGGCGAGGCCTCCCCAAACCACGGCATGGGGGCGGGGCCCAGGCCAAAGCAGAACATTGGGGGCGGGGCCACCTCAGATAAGACCAGGCAGGTTGAGTCAAACCCAAATAAGGGCATGGGGCGGGGCCACACCCAACGAAGGGCATGGAGGTGGGGCCCAGGCTAAAATAGAACATTGGGGGCGGGGCCACCATAGATGAGATCATGAAGGTTGAGTCAAACCCATATAAGGGCATGGGGCGGGGCTACACCCAAATAAGGGCATGAGGCGGGGCTACACCCAAATAAGGGCATGGGGGCGGGGCCACACTCCAATAATGGCACGGTTGGCAGGGCCATAATCAAGTAAGTACATGGGACGGGGAGAACCCAAAAAGGAGAATAGTGGGCGGGGCTAAACTTAAATAAGGAAATGTGGGTTTGGCTGACGGCACTTTACAACTTTTGTTCTTTATGGCAGTTTTACTACAGTCGCGCTTTATGGCACTTCCTTTTATGGAACTTGTACAGCACTTCACTTTATGGCATGTTACGGTTTTTATTTTGTTTTTCAGTTATTTTAATTTAAAAATTAAATATTTAACAAATATAAAAATTAATTAAGTTTTTATTTTAATTTTTAGTTTTATTTTTTAAGTTTTTTATTTGGTGCTGCCCAGACCAGCTGAAGCCTGTGGTTGTGGTGGTGGGTGAGGGTCCCCAGGACGAGGGAGGAGATGAGAATCTTGACTCCACCTTTCAGAAGGCTGATTTATTATTTTATTTTCTTTTAATAGAATAGAGATCATGAGATATTAGAACTGTACTAAAAGAGCAAGGAGATATCAGAAAGCTGAAAAAGAATTAATAATAAAAACCAGAGACAGCTCACAGCCCTGACACAGCTGGACCATGATTGGTCATCAAGTAGAAACAAAGCACAGGAAATCAATCCAAGATGCCCCTGTTGCTAAACCATCTCCAGCCCACACTCCCCAGCCAGCAGATCGTTATTGGTTCCATTTCTGTTCTGAGGCTTCTCAGGAGAAAAATCCCAGCGAAATGATTTTCATCAAACACGTCACTGGCAGGTGATGGCACAGGCAGCATCGCCTGGCCGAGGTCACTGCGTCATCCCTGCCAGCCCAGGTGTCACAGCACGGAGGAGAGAGTTCACCCTGTGCTCACCCTGCAATACACAGCAATACAACACAAAGCACATATTAACACAAGATGATGAACTTTTAAAATTTTCGTTACATGTGGATCTATTGTTACAGGAAACCTAAAAAAAACAGAGCACACAGAAAACAACACTCATCTACCATTAACACCCCTTCAACATTACACACAAACTCACCATCACTCTCATCACAACTGCTAAACTACACCCCATCAATCATTGGTCCTCAGGACGGGGTTCCTAGGAGTCTCCAAAAAATCCTCCTGCCTGACGAAAACCCCGGTCCCTGGACGGTCCGGCCCAAACTTTGGCAATGAACGTCGCCTCGCAGACCGGCCGGGACCGAGGAAAAAAAAAACCCAGCCGGGGAAAAAAAAAAACTCCGGCTGGGGATTTTTTATTCTAAATTTAAAAATGAGTTGAAAAACCTGAAAAACAAAAGTCACACACACAAGGTCAAATCCAGTCAGCATGCGCTCACACACGCAGAGACGAGCATACACAGACAGACACAGTCACGTGCCCTCACACACTCTTCCCACTTACACGCTCGCTGCGGCCCTTACTTGAGACGCTGAAGAATGTGCTTCGACACCTCTTCTGGCTGCCGCTCCTTGATGTCAAATGGCAGAGTCTGGGGAAATCGGTAGCCTTGGGGACCTGTGAGATGACAGGAAGTAGTCAAAGAGTGGCTATATGACACCTAGCACTTGTCCCCATTCTGGACCAATAAATTTTCTACCCAAAATCCCATAAAAGACAGATGAACAGTAAAATTTTTATAACTGTTCTACCTAACTCTGAGTACGTGCCAGGGCAGGGCAGCTCCGATCATAAGTGGTACAACATAAGTACACATAATTAAGGCCGACGCATACAGTGCAAGTGTACATAGAGTGTAAACGCACACAATATAAGGGGACGCGCTTACATACAGTATAAGTACACACAGTATAAGCCAGCATAGGGACACAGAATATAAACCAGCATAGGGACACACAATATAAGCCAGCATAGGTACACACAATATAAGCCAGCATAGGTACACACAATATCAACCAGCAAAGGTACATACAATGTAGGTACACACAATATAAACCAGCAAAGGTACACACAATATAAATCAGCATAGGTACACACAATATAGGTACACACAATATAAGTCAACATAGTTACATACAATGTACGTACATACAGTATAAGCCAGCATAGGTACACACAATATAGGTACATATGATATAAGCCAACATAGGTACATACAATATAAACTAGGACTTGAGATAACTCTGGAAGATTAATTCTTGGGCCCTATACCTTTTGAGAAGATGGAACCTATAGAACTACTGCAGTCACATGAGGAGTTTAGGACACTCCCTCTAGAAGAGAATAGCATGGAAAAAAAGGCACTGCCACAGCAGGTAGTAAGAAGGACAATGGATGAGAACCTCTTGTGTAATCCTTCCTGTCTCAAAGAGTAAAAATGTAACATGCCAGAATAAGGGATATCCGGAAAGGAACGTGAGTAGAATACGGGCGATATGGCAGGGAACGGTGCCAATAAAGCATCAAGACGTAACAAAGACCTATGACAGGGAAGACAATGGACACAGACTACATAACACAGACACCATAACATAGACACAGATGACATAACACAGAGACAATTGGAAACTCCCTGGCACTTTCCCCTTAGGGAACCAAGATTCCTAGCACAAGATGAGCCAGAGGCTGATGATGCCAAAGAAAAGGAAGCCCTATGACAATAGCACATGATGATGAAATGTAACTTGCTAAAAGAAGTTTGTGCCAAAGCAGTCAGGAGGATGCTCGAGAGGCTCAGCAAGCCTACAGAAGGAAGCGGATTGCCGGGTGACCGTGGCTGTAGCTCCGGACCTGAAGGCGAGCTCCTCGGGGAAAGATCCGTGACGACGTCGAGTCCGGGAAGGTAGACGACGCAAAGTACATGAGAATGACGCAAAGTACATGAGAATGTGGATATGGGTCGGAACTGCCCTGCCCGGCAAAGGCTCTGGTGAGGCTGAGGGGAAACCCTCTCCCTTTACTTCCAGAGGGCCTGCCCCACTACAGACCTCTCTGCTAAGCTGACATCAGATTGCCTCCTGTGACAGTAAAGGTTTTTCCCCTTCTCCCAAACACTGGCCCCGACACTTAGCTTTCGGAAGAGGAGCGGACAAAATCCATCCTCGGTCACACGTGGACGTTGAAATGTTCTCCCGTGTGTGCTTCAGTGCTGCTGTTCCCAAACTTGGAGTACAAGTCTCCTCAGGGTACCTGAGACAAAACGGAAAATGTGACTATTGCCCTCAAAGACAGTAATCCCTGGGACTCCTCCGCACCACTGCTCCACCTCACCTCAAATCTTGATTTGACTCCAGAGGCCGCCCAGAAGACACCTGCAAAAAGAAAAGGTACACACTTAGCATGCTGCTGCATAATGCTCACCTATGAGTCAGCCTGCCTAAACGCCAACTCACCTGCCCTCCCCTGTTCCTGGGCATGCCTCGGGCAGCGACAACACCTGCAAGGACACAAAGCAGAGAAGCATGCTGAGATACTGTGAAAACACAACCTCCCAAATCTGACAAGTATGCCCCACTGACACCTTAAGCTTGCACCCACCTGGCATGGGGATGCTCGGCTAGGAAAGATTGCAAAAGGACCACCTAAAAAACACAAGAGGAGAAGCTTAGAGGTGCACCACAAACTGAGACCTCAGCAATAACAACTCCTTCTGTATGCTACTCAATGCTCACCTTTCCCACTCGGCCATGACTGCTGCTCCTGGCCTTGACTTGCTAAAAAGAGACACAAAGAACAGTGCTGTAACAGTCACCATTTATGCTTCCACTACAGAGACAAACAGTGACTGACCTGATCAGGGGAATGCCCTCACCAAGGATGGAGGGCTTTGCCCAGGATTTTATCCTTCTGCATCTGAAAGGAAAGGACAAAAGTCAAAAGACTGGATGATAATTTAAGGAATCCAGATACCTTGTGATCATCTACAAATCCCATCTAGAGTCCAAGTACACACCACATTACAAACTACAGGTCCCAGGGACTTCTCCTACTGCACCAGGCTATGCAGCAGGGCAGAGCAGCACCGGCACAAATGTGTGCTGACACCCGTGACACAGAAGACACAGGACACACAGGACATGACAGACAATGGAGACACAACACAGACAGAAATCTCTTGGCAAGGAAAATGGCTGCAAGGACTGAGAATCCAAAACGAGAGGAATGAGGCAAAACTGCTGGTGGGCTCATGCCAGGCTTTCTGACAGGCCCCTCAAAGGCCTAAGGTAAAAGACATGAAATATCCACACAACACATAATACACAGAAGACAAGTGACACGAGACACACCGGGACTGCTCTGCCCTGCACACCTCAGCGCTGTGATCCAAAGTGAGAATTTCCTTTCAGGAGGCCTAAGGGGCCACTTCTTGGCTTCCTTCAGCTCCAGAGCCAATTCAAACCCCCCATATCCACCCCAGGAGTCCCAACCCAGCACCCCGCTTTCATCCCCTCTTTGGGTCACAGCCCTCCACTTATCTCTGGGACATCCGGGGCTGCCGCTCCGCTTCAGGTGCCAAGGAAGGCGGCCTCACCGGCTGGGAAGTTCCTGCTGTCACCGGGCTGGTGTCTCTTGCACAGCTAGATTAAAGAGAACCAAATATCACTGCCTGATCTTGGCACCACACCAGCCAAAACCAAACAAGTCTGCTACTCACCGTGCTCCTAAGAATGCCCAGCTGCTCGGGCTGCAGGCTTTGGGCACGGTCACCACAGGGAGTGCCTGGGTTAAGAGGAGAGGCAGTGATTTGGCATAGCTGAAACCTGAGTGGACCCTCGCTCCTCCTCCCTACTTCCCCGACTCACCGCAACACCTTGGAAGTTGCCCAGAGCCTCCTTCATGGCACCTTTAAATAGAAAAGTTCAGGGCTTGATCACCAGATCCTGCAGTACATCCACAGGGCTCACATGTGCAGCAAACCTGGTGCATCGGCCCGGTGGTGACAGGGGCTTGGCATATTCCGACCGGATTGCCTAAGGCACAAAAACAAGAATTTAGGAAGCTTAGAGCTGCACCAGAAATTGAGAGCTGAGCAATAACAACTACTGCTCTCCACTGCTCACCTCCACTGCTGCTCTCCAGATTTACTTCCTAAAGAGAAAAGGAACAGTGCTGTAACAGAGTCACACTTGATACTCCCCCTGCAGAGACAAACGGTGACTGACCTGCTCGGAGGAATCTCCTCTCCCAGGATGGTTGGATCGATTTTGCCCGAGATTTTATCCTTCTGTGTCTGAAAGAAAGGGAGGACAAAAGTCAAAGGACTGCAGGCTAACTACACATCTCCAAACATCTTGTGTCTATCAAGGAATATCATCCAGAGTCCGGCAACACCCCACAAACTGCAAGCCCCCAGGACTTCTCCTACTGCACCAGGCTATGCAGCAGGGCAGAACAGCTCCGGCACAAATGTGTGCAGCCACCCGTGACACAGGACACACAGGACATGACAGACAATGGAGACACAACACAGACAGAAATCTCTTGGCAAGGAAAATGGCGGCAAGGACTGAGAATCCAAAACGAGAGGAATGAGGCAAAACTGCTGCTGGGCTCATGCCAGGCTTTCTGACAGGCCCCTCAAAGGCCTAAGGTAAAAGACATGAGATATCCACACAACACATAATACACAGAAGACAAGTGACACGAGACACACCGGGACTGCTCTGCCCTGCACACCTCAGCGCTGTGATCAAAGTGAGATTTTGCTTTCATGGGGCCTAAGGAGCCACTTCTTGGCTACCCTCAACTCCAGAGCCAATTCAAACCCCCCATATCCACCCCAGGAGTCCCAACCCAGCACCCCGCTTTCATCCCCTCCACTTATCTCTGGGACATCCGGGGCTGCCGCTCCGCTTCAGGTGCCAAGGAAGGCGGCCTCACCGGCTGGGGAGTTCCTGCTGTCACCGGGCTGGTGTCTCTTGCACAGCTAGATTAAAAGAGAACCAAATATCACTGCCTGATCTTGACACCACATCGGCCAAAACCAAACAAGTCTGCTACTCACCGTGCTCCTAAGAAGGCCCGGCACCTCCAAACCCTAACCCTCACAGATGGAATGCACCTGCACCTGAAAGAAAGTTAGAACACATTTCAAACATCTGCAGGAGAACTCAAAAGCTGCAAACACCTCCTAGCAATCGAGGAGCAGCATCTGCAGTCCAAGTACACCCCACATTACAAATGTCAGGTCCCCGGGACTTCTCCTACTGCACCAGGCTATGCAGCAGGGCAGAGCAGCTCTGGCACAAATGTGTGCTGACACCCGTGACACAGGACACACAGGACATGACAGAAAACAGGGACACAACACGGACAGAAATCTCTTAGCAAGGAAAGTAGCTGCAAGGACTCAGAGAATCCAAAAGGAGATGCCCGAGGCAAAACTGCTGCAGGGCTCATGCCTGGCTTTCTGACAGGCCCTTCAAAGGGCTAAGGTAAAAGACATGAGATATCCACACAACACATAATACACAAAAGACAAGTGACACGAGACACACCGGGACTGCTCTGCCCTGCACACCACAGCGCTGTGAGCAAAAGTGAGAATTTCCTTTCAGGGGGCCGAAGGAGCCACTTCTTGGCTCCCCTCAACTCCAGAGCCAATTCAAACCCTCCCTCCCCACCCCGGGAGTCCCAACCCAGCAACCCGCTTTCATCCCCTCTGTGGGTCACAGCCCTCCACTTATCTCTGGGACATCCAGGGGTGCCGCTCCACTTCAGGTGTAAAGGAAGGCGGCCTCGCCAGCTGGGAAGTTCCTGCTGTCACCGGGCTGTTGTCTCTTGCACAGCTAGATTAAAGAGAACCAAATATCACTGCCTGATCTTGGCACCACATCAACCAAAACCAAACAAGTCTGCTACTCACCGTGCTCCTAAGAATGCCCAGCCGCTCAGCCACAGGCTTCGGGTAAAGTCGTCACAGGAGGAGCCTGGATTAAGAGGAGAGGAGGTGATTTGGCACGGCTGAAACCTGAGCGGACCCTCGCTCCTCCTCCCTACTTCCCCGACTCACCGCAACTCCTTGGCAGTTGCCCAATACTACCTGGATGGCACCTTTAAATAGAAAAGTTCAGGGCTTCATCACCAGGTCCTGCAGTACATCCACAGGGCTCACATGTGCAGCAAACCTGGTGCATCGGCCCGGTGGTGACAGGGGCTTGGCATATTCCGACCGGATTGCCTAAGGCACAAAAACAAGAATGGAAGCTTAAAGCTGCACCAGAAATTGAGAGCTGAGCAATAACAACTACTTCTCTCCACTGCTCACCTTGAATGCTGGTATCCAGATTTACTTCCTAAAGAGAAAAGGAACAGTGCTGTAACAGAGTCACACTTTATACTCCCCCTGCAGAGACAAACAGTGACTGACCTGCTCGGGGTACCTCCTCTCCCAGGATGGTTGGATCGATTTTGCCCGAGATTTTATCCTTCTGTGTCTGAAAGAAAGGGAGGACATAACTCAAAGGACTGCAGGATAACTACACATCTCCAAACATCTTGTGTCTATCAAGGAATATCATCCAGAGTCCGGCAACACCCCACAAACTGCAAGCCCCCAGGACTTCTCTGACTGCACCAGGCTATGCAGCAGGGCAGAGCAGCACCGGCACAAATGTGTGCAGACACCCGTGAAACAGAACACACAGGACATGACAGACAATGGAGACACAACACAGACAGAAATCTCTTGGCAAGGAAAATGGCGGCAAGGACTGAGAATCCAAAACGAGAGGAATGAGGCAAAACTGCTGCTGGGCTCATGCCAGGCTTTATGACAGGCCCCTCAAAGGCCTAAGGTAAAAGACATGAGATATCCACACAACACATAATACACAGAAGACAAGTGACACGAGACACACCAGGACTGCTCTGCCCTGCACACCTCAGCGCTGTGATCCAAAGTGAGATTTTGCTTTCATGGGGCCTAAGGAGCCACTTCTGGCTCTCTCAACTCCGGAGCCAATTCAAACCCCCCCCCCCCTCCCCGCCCCGGGAGTCCCAACCCAGCACCCCGCTTTCATCCCCTCCACTTATCTCTGGGACATCCGGGGCCGCCGCTCCACTTCAGGTGCCAAGGAAGGCGGCCTCACCGGCTGGGGAGTTCCTGCTGTCACCAGGGTGGTGTCTCTTGCACAGCTAGATTAAAGAGAACCAAATATCACTGCCTGATCTTGGCACCAATTTGGCTAAAACCAAACAAGTCTGCTACTCACCGTGCTCCTAAGAAGGCCCGGCACCTCCTAACCCTAACCCTCACAGATGGAATGCACCTGCACCTGAAAGAAAGTTAGAACACATTTCAAACATCTGCAGGAGAACTCAAAAGCTGCAAACACCTTCTATCAATCGAGGAGCAGCATCTAGAGTCCAAGCACACCCCACATTACAAATGTCAGGTCCCCGGGACTTCTCCTACTGCACCAGGCTGTGCGGCAGGGCAGAGCAGCTCCGGCACAAATGTGTGCAGACACCCGTGACACAGGAAACACAGGACGTGACAGACAATGGGGACACAACACAGACAGAAATCTCTTGGCAAGTAAAATGGCTGTGAGGACTCAGAGAATCCAAAAGGAAAAGATTGAGGCAAAAATGCTGCAGGGCTCATGCCAGGGTTCCTGACAGGTCCCTCAAAGGCCTAAGGTAAACGACATGAAATATCCAGACAACACATCTTACACAAGAGACAAGTAACACGAGACACACCAGGATTGCTCTGCCCTGCACACCTCAGTACTGTGATCAAAAGTGAGACTTTCCTTTCATGGGGCCTAAGGGCCCACTTCTTGGACACCCCCCGCCTCCAAAGCAGTCTCAAAAACCCCTCCCAGTAATTCCCAACCTAGCACCCCACTTTTATCCCCTCTGTGGGTCACAGCCCTCCACTTATCTGTCAGACTTCTTGCGATGCTGCTCTCAGGTGCAAAAAAATGCCACCTTGTCAGCTGGGAAGCTCCTGCTGGCACCGGGCTGTTGTCTCTCAGACAGCTACAGGAAAGAAAACCAAACATCAGACCCTGACCTTGGCACCACATCGGCCAAAACCCCACAAGTCTGCTACTCACCGTGCTCCTAAGAATGCCCAGCTGCTGGGGCCGCACGCTTCGGGCACGCTCGCAGACCGAGGCCGTCGTCACAGGGGGTGCCTGGGCTAAGAGGAGGGGAGGTGATTTGGCAGGGCTGAAACCTCAGTGCACCCTCGCTCCTCCCCCCTACTTTCCTGACTCACCACAACTCTTTGGCCGTTGCTGAAGGCTTCCCTGGTAACACCTTTAAATAGACAAGGCAGAGGCTTCATCCCCGAGTCCCGGGATACTTCTGCAGGGCTCACGAGAGCAGCAAACCCGGCCCGTCGGCCGCTTGCTGACTCGGGCTTGCTGCAGTCCGAGTTTTTTAGGACTGACTAAAATGCAGAAACAGATGCTTAGAGTTGCACCAGAAAGTGAGATTTGAGCAAACGCAACTGCCTCTGTATGCTACTCAATGCTCACCTCACCCACCCTCACCTTGACTGCTGACATCCAGCTTTACTTCCTAAAAAGAAAAAGAACAGTGCTGTAACAGAGTCACACTTTAAACCCCTCCTGCAGAGACAAACAGTGACTGACCTGCTCCGGGGAACATCCGCACCTGGGATGGCTGGATGGATTTGGCCCTGGATTTTATCCTTCTGTGCCTGAAAGAAAGCCAGGACAAAATTAAAAGGGCTGCAGGATAACTACACATCTCCAAACATCTTGTGTCTATGTAGAAATATCATCTAGAGTCCAGGTACAGCCCACAAACTTTAACTCCGTGGGACTTGTCCTACTGCACCAGGCTATGCAGCAGGGCAGAGCAGCCCCGGCACAAATGTGTGCTGACACCCGTGACACAGGACACACAGGACATGACAGACAATGGGGACACCACACAGACAGAAATCTCTTGGCAAGGAAAATGGCTGCGAGGACTGAGAGACTCCAAAAGGAGATGCCCGAGGCAAAACTGCTGCAGGGCTCATGCCAGGGTTCCTGACAGGCCCCTCAAAGGCCTAAGGTAAAAGACATGAAATATCCAGACAACGCAAAATGCACGACAGACAAGTGACACGAGACACACCGGGACCGCTCTGCCCGGCACACCTCAGCGCTGTGATCCAAAGTGACACTTGGCTTTCATGGGGCCTAAGGGACCACTTCATGGGCACCCCCCACCTCCAAAGCAGACTCAAAAACCCCTCCCAGGAACTCCCAAACCAGCACCCTGCTTTCATCCCCTCTGTGGGTCACAGCCCTCCACTTATCTCTGGGACATCCGGGGCTGCCGCTCCGCTTCAGGTGCCAAGGAAGGCGGCCTCACCGGCGGGCAAGCTCCTGCTGTCACCGGGCTGGTGTCTCTTGCACAGCTAGATTAAAAGAGAACCAAATATCACTGCCTGATCTTGGCACCACACCAGCCAAAACCAAACAAGTCTGCTACTCACCGTGCTCCTAAGAATGCCCAGCTGCTCGGGCTGCAGGCTTCGGACACGGTCACCACAGGGAGTGCCTGGATTAAGAGGAGAGGAGGTGATTGGGCATGGCTGAAACCTGAGTGGACCCTCGCTCCTCCTCCCTACTTCCCCGACTGACCGCAACTCCTTGGCAGTTGCCAAAGGCCACCTGGATGGCACTTTTAAATAGAAAAGTTCAGGGCTTGATCACCAGGTCCTGCAGTACATCCACAGGGCTCACATGTGCATAAACCTGGTGCATCAGCCCGGTGGTGACAGGGGCTTGGCATATTCCGACCGGATTGCCTAAGGCACAAAAACAAGAATTTAGGAAGCTTAGAGCTGCACCAGAAATTGAGAGCTGAGCAATAACAACTACTTCTCTCCACTGCTCACCTCCACTGCTGCTATCCAGACTTACTTCCTACAAAGAAAAGGAACAGTGATGTAACAGAGTCACACTTGATACTCCCCCTGCAGAGACAAACGGTGACTGACCTGCTCGGAGGAATCTCCTCTCCCAGGATGGGTGGATGGATTTTGCCCTGGATTTCATCCTTCTGTGTCTGAAAGAAAGGGAGGACAAAAGTCAAAGGACTGCAGGCTAACTACACATCTCCAAACATCTTGTGTCCATCTAAGAATATCATCTAGAGTCTGGCAACACCCCACAAACTGCAAGCCCCCAGGACTTCTCTGACTGCACCAGGCTATGCAGCAGGGCAGAGCAGCTCCGGCACAAATGTGTGCTGACACCCGTGACACAGGACACACAGGACATGACAGAAAACAGGGACACAACACAGACAGAAATCTCTTGGCAAGGAAAATGGCTGCGAGGAATGAGAGAACCCAAAAGGAGATGACGAGGCAAAACTGCTGCTGGGCTCATGCCAGGCTTTCTGACAGGCCCCTCAAAGGCCTAAGGTAAAAGACATGAGATATCCAAGCAAAACATAAAACACAAAAGACAAGTGACACGAGACACACCAGGACTGCTCTGCCCTGCACACCTCAGCACTGTGATCCAAAGTGAGAACTTCCTTTCAGGGGGACTAAGGGGCCACTTCTTGGCTTCCTTTAACTCCAGAGCCAATTCAAACACCCCCTCCCCACCCTGGGAGTCCCAACCCAGCACCCCCCTTTCATCCCCTCTGTGGGTCACAGCCCTCCACTTAT
Source organism: Setophaga petechia (assembly GCA_024362935.1). Classification (NCBI taxonomy): domain Eukaryota; kingdom Metazoa; phylum Chordata; class Aves; order Passeriformes; family Parulidae; genus Setophaga; species Setophaga petechia. The sequence continues at coordinate 25,101 of JANCRA010000384.1, forward strand.
CTCTGGGACATCCGGGGCTGCCGCTCCGCTTCAGGTGCCAAGGAAGGCGGCCTCACCGGCTGGCAAGCTCCTGCTGTCACCGGGCTGTTGTCTCATGCACAGCTAGATTAAAGAGAACCAAATATCACTGCCTGATCTTGGCACCACATTGGCCAAAACCAAACAAGTCTGCTACTCACCGTGCTCCTAAGAAGGCCCGGCACCTCCTAACCCTAACCCGCTGTCACAGACGTAATGCACCTGCACCTGAAACAAAGTTACAACACATGTCAAACATCTGCAGGAGAACTCAATAGCTGTAAACACCTTCTATCAATCGAGGAATAGCATCTATAGTCCAAGCACACCCCACATTACAAATTTCAGGTCCCCGGGACTTCTCCTACTGCACCAGGCTATGCCACAGGGCAGAGCAACTCCGGCACAAATGTGTGCAGACACCCGTGACACAGGACACACAGGACGTGACAGACAATGGGGACACAACACAGACAGAAATAGCCTGGCAAGGAAAATGGCTGCGAGGACTCAGAGAATCCAAAAGGAAAAGATTGAGGCAAAAATGCTGCAGGGCTCATGCCAGGGTTCCTGACAGGTCCCTCAAAGGCCTAAGGTAAACGACATGACATATCCAGACAACAAATCATACACAAGAAACAAGTAACACAAGACATACCAGGACTGCTCTGCCCTGCACACCTCAGTACTGTGATCAAAAGTGAGACTTTCCTTTCATGGGGCCTAAGGGCCCACTTCTTGGACACCCCCCGCCTCCAAAGCAGACTCAAAAACCCCTCCCAGTAATTCCCAACCTAGCACCCCGCTTTCATCCCCTCTGTGGGTCACAGCCCTCCACTTATCTGTCAGACTTCTAGCGATGCTGCTCTCAGGTGCAAAAAAATGCCACCTTGTCAGCTGGGAAGCTCCTGCTGGCACCGGGCTGTTGTCTCTCAGACAGCTACAGGAAAGAAAACCAAACATCAGACCCTGACCTTGGCACCACATCGGCCAAAACCCCACAAGTCTGCTACTCACCGTGCTCCTAAGAATGCCCAGCTGCTGGCGCCGCACGCTTCGGGCACGCTCGCAGACCGAGGCCGTCGTCACAGGGGGTGCCTGGGCTAAGAGGAGGGGAGGTGATTTGGCAGGGCTGAAACCTCAGTGCACCCTCGCTCCTCCCCCCTACTTTCCTGACTCACCACAACTCTTTGGCCGTTGCTGAAGGCTTCCCTGGTGGCACCTTTAAATAGACAAGGCAGAGGCTTCATCCCCGAGTCACGGGATACTTCTGCAGGGCTCACGAGAGCGGCAAACCCGGCCCGTCGGCCGCTTGCTGACTCAGGCTTGCTGTAGTCCGAGTTTTTTAGGACTGACTAAAATGCAGAAACAGATGCTTAGAGTTGCACCAGAAAGTGAGATTTGAGCAAACGCAACTGCCTCTGTATGCTACTCAATGCTCACCTCACCCACCCTCACCTTGACTGCTGACATCCAGCTTTACTTCCTAAAAAGAAAAAGAACAGTGCTGTAACAGAGTCACACTTTAAACCCCTCCTGCAGAGACAAACAGTGACTGACCTGCTCCGGGGAACATCCGCACCTGGGATGGCTGGATGGATTTGGCCCTGGATTTTATCCTTCTGTGCCTGAAAGAAAGCCAGGACAAAATTAAAAGGGCTGCAGGATAACTACACATCTCCAAACATCTTGTGTCTATGTAGAAATATCATCTAGAGTCCAGGTACAGCCCACAAACTTTAACTCCGTGGGACTTGTCCTACTGCACCAGGCTATGCAGCAGGGCAGAGCAGCCCCGGCACAAATGTGTGCTGACACCCGTGACATAGAACACACAGGACATGACAGACAATGGGGACAGAACACAGAATGAAATCTCTTGGCAAGGAAAATGGCTGCGAGGACTGAGAGAATCTAAAAGGAGATGCCCGAGGCAAAACTGCTGCAGGGCTCATGCCAGGGTTCCTGACAGGCCCCTCAAAGGCCTAAGGTAAAAGACATGAAATATCCAGACAACACAAAATGCACGACAGACAAGTGACACGAGACACACCAGGACAGCTCCGCCCTGCACACCTCAGCGCTGTGATCCAAAGTGACACTTGGCTTTCATGGGGCCTAAGGGACCACTTCATGGGCACCCCCCACCTCCAAAGCAGACTCAAAAACCCCTCCCAGGAACTCCCAAACCAGCACCCTGCTTTCATCCCCTCTGTGGGTCACAGCCCTCCACTTATCTCTGGGACATCCGGGGCTGCCGCTCCGCTTCAGGTGCCAAGGAAGGCGGCCTCACCGGCGGGCAAGCTCCTGCTGTCACCGGGCTGGTGTCTCTTGCACAGCTAGATTAAAAGAGAACCAAATATCACTGCCTGATCTTGGCACCACACCAGCCAAAACCAAACAAGTCTGCTACTCACCGTGCTCCTAAGAATGCCCAGCTGCTCGGGCTGCAGGCTTCGGACACGGTCACCACAGGGAGTGCCTGGATTAAGAGGAGAGGAGGTGATTGGGCATGGCTGAAACCTGAGTGGACCCTCGCTCCTCCTCCCTACTTCCCCGACTCACCCCAACTCCTTAGCAGTTGCCCAAGGCCACCCGGATGGCACCTTTAAACAGAAAAGTTCAGGGCCTCATCACCAGGTCCTGCAGTACATCCACAGGGCTCACATGTGCAGGAAACCTCGTGCATCGGCCCGGTGGTGACAGGGGCTTGGCATATTCCGACCGGATTGCCTAGGGCACAAAAACAAGAATGGAAGCTTAGAGCTGCACCAGAAATTGAGAGCTGAGCAATAACAACTACTTCCCGCCATTGCGCACCTCGACTGCTGGTATCCAGATTTACTTCCTACAAAGAAAAGGAACAGTGCTGTAACAGAGTCACACTTGAAACTCCCCCTGCAGAGACAAAGGGTGACTGACCTGCTCGGAGGAATCTCCTCTCCCAGGATGGGTGGATGGATTTTGCCCTGGATTTCATCCTTCTGTGTCTGAAAGAACGGGAGGACAAAAGTCAAAGGACTGCAGGCTAACTACACATCTCCAAACATCTTGAGTCTATCTAAGAATATCATCTAGAGTCTGGCAACACCCCACAAACTGCAAGCCCCCAGGACTTCTCTGACTGCACCAGGCTATGCAGCAGGGCAGAGCAGCTCCGGCACAAATGTGTGCTGACACCCGTGACACAGGACACACAGGACATGACAGAAAACAGGGACAAAACACAGACAGAAATCTCTTGGCAAGGAAAATGGCTGCGAGGAATGAGAGAATCCAAAAGGAGATGACGAGGCAAAACTGCTGCTGGGCTCATGCCAGGCTTTCTGACAGGCCCCTCAAAGGGCTAAGGTAAATGACGTGAGATACCTAGACAACACATAATACACAAAAGACAAGTGACACGAGACACACCAGGACTGCTCTGCCCTGCACACCTCAGCACTGTGATCCAAAGTGAGAACTTCCTTTCAGGGGGCCTAAGGGGCCACTTCTTGGCTTCCTTTAACTCCAGAGCCAATTCAAACTCCCCCTCCCCACCCTGGGAGTCCCAACCCAGCAACCCGCTTTCATCCCCTCTGTGGGGCACAGCCCTCCACTTATCTCTGGGACATCCGGGGCCGCCGCTCCGCTTCAGGTGCCAAGGAAGGCGGCCTCACCGGCTGGCAAGCTCCTGCTGTCACCGGGCTGGTGTCTCTTGCACAGCTAGATTAAAGAGAACCAAATATCACTGCCTGATCTTGGCACCACATTGGCCAAAACCAAACAAGTCTGCTACTCACCGTGCTCCTAAGAAGGCCCGGCACCTCCTAACCCCAACCCTCTGCCACAGATGTAATGCACCTGCACCTGAAACAAAGTTAGAACACATGTCAAACTTCTGCAGGATAACTCAAAAGCTGCAAACACCTTCTATCAATGGAGGAATAGCATCTAGAGTCCAAGCACACCCCATATTACAAACTGCAAGTCCCTGGGAGTTCTCCTGCTGCACCAGGCCGTGCGGCAGGGCAGAACAGCTCCGGCACAAATGTGTGCAGACACCCGTGACACAGAACGTGACAAACAGGGGGACGTTCCACACAATGCATTATGCTTGTGGTGAGGGCATGGAGGGGAAAAGGCAAAAGGGACCCCAAAGACACACTAGGTAACACGGTACACTAGACAACATGACACAGATCGGAACTGTTCTGCACTACCTGCCCGAATGCTGCCATCAAAAGTAGAGCCTGTCCCTTTAGCTGTCCTAACAGGCCCCTTGGAGGAGATGGCTTTTCCCTCTGCTAGTTTTTAAATCTGTCTCAAAAACTTCCAACCCAGTACTCTCCCATCTTCCCATCTCCAGGCCTTGGCCCCCGACTTATCTTTTGAATGAAGGGTGATGTGCATCCACGTTGCACCTGAAATGAGCCTGGCTCAGAGGGGCCCGTGATGGCCTGTTAGCCTCTCCGTCAGCTACAATAAAGAAAACCAACACCAAAGTATGAGTACAGAGTTATGTGGGCCAAATCCCACCAAGTCAGCTACTTGCCCTCTCCTGAGTGTGCCTGATTCCCTCAGGCTCCAGTTTCCTCCCCATTTCAAGGGTGTGGAGTTATTATGAGTGCCACCTGGGTTAGAGAAAGGCAAAGGTAAATGGCATTCCTGTGAGTGCAGTGGATGACCTTGTGTGCTCTAAGACACGTGAATGCCTCTGCTATGCTTCTGAAAAGCCTTGTGTGGGGGGGCCCTCAAATAAACACCCTTTCTCACCTGCTGCCTGCAAACCCCCCTGCCCCAACAACTCCTAACTGGATACCTGCTCACCCTCCCTCTCCTAGACACACCCCTCAACTCACCTGAAACCTCAATCTCAAACATCATCTTTGACACTGGGCAGATCCCTCTTGTGACACGATGAATCTGCAGAAAGAAGTGTTGGAATTGACACAGCCCGGAGTCTCTGAAAACTGCACTCCTCCTAAAAAAATACAGAACAAAATCACCACCGAATAATTAGGTAAATTAACAGCAAATCACCCCATTTATTGAGCTATGCTGCCTAAACAGCAAGTTTTATATCTTACCAGTTTTCTGTTCTTCTCCTCCAAGTCGTTGTTGCACAAAACAATCCCCTGTTATTTTTCTGGAGAGTTTTCTTCTACAGCAAGCCCTTCACTCACCTCAAATTAGAGTCAGAGGAGCCAAACAGCTGCAGCCACTCTGAGGGCTTTTAAACCCGGTGGGCTCAGCCCCCCTCCCTTTCCCCGGGCATCATGGGAATGAGAGGCGGGCACAATCAGGGGTATATTAACCCCAGCCTTTGCTGAGGGGCTTCATTCCCTCTCTGGGATGTGCTGGGGTAAGTGCTCTCCTCTCATTTCAGTGAAGAGGCTCTTTCAGCTTATCTCAGCTTGTTTTCAGCAGGTGTTTCTGGGCATCTAAAGCAACAGAGGCTTTGAAGATACTGTGAAGAAAGCAGCATGGAATACAGGGAGTATTTAAGTTCACAATTTTAGGTTTTGTGTTTAGGGGTGGTAAAGTCTATTTGTAATTTGTGGTTTTGTTCTTATTTTGTTTTGTATTTTTTTTTTTTGGAGGAACAGAGCTTCCAGAGACTCCAGGATGTGTTAATTCCAACACTTTTTTCAGCAGATTCATTGTGTCACAAGAGGGAACTTCCCAGTGTCAAAGATGATGTTTGAGGTTGAGGCTTTGGGTGAGTTCAGGGTTGTGTAGGGGAGAGGGAGGGTGAGCAGGTATCCAGTTAGGAGTTGTTGGGGCAGGGGGGTTTACAGGTAGCAGGGTGAGAAAGAGTGTTTATTTCAGGGCCCCCCTACACAAGGCTTTCTCTAACCCAGGTGCCACTAATAATGAGGGCCACACCCTTGCAATCAGGGTGAAGCTGGGGCCTGAAGGAGCCAGGCACACTCAGGAGAGGGCAAGTAGCTGATTAGCTGGGGTTTGGCCCTCATAACTCTGTACTCATACTTTGGTTTTGGATTTCTTTATTGTAGCTGACGGAGAGGCTAACAGGCCTTCACGGGGTCCTCTGAGCCAGGCTCATTTCAGGTGCAACGTGGATCCACATCACCCTTCATTCAAAAGATAAGTCGGGGGCCAAGGCCTGGAGATGGGAAGATGGGAGAGTAGTGGGTTGGAAGTTTTTGGGACAGATTTAAAAATCAGCAGAGGGAAAAGCAATCTTCTCCAAGGGGCCTCTTAGGACAGGTAAAGGGACAGGCTCTACTTTTGATGGCAGCTTTCAGGCAGGCAGGGCAGAACAGTTCCGGTCTGTGTTGTGTTGTCCAGTGTACCGTGTTACCTAGTGTGTCTTTGGGGTCCCTTTTGCCTTTTCCCCTCCATACCCTCACCACAAGCATAATGCGTTGTGTTGAACGTCCCCCTGTTTGTCACGTTCTGTGTCACGGGTGTCTGCACACATTTGTGCCGGAGCGGCTCTGCCCTGCCATATAGCCTGGTGCAGCAGGAGAAGTCCCGGGGACTTGCAGTTTGTAATGTGGGGTGTGCTTGGACTCTAGATGCTATTCCTCGATTGATAGAAGGTGTTTGCAGCTTTTGAGTTATCCTGCAGAAGTTTGACATGTGTTCTAACTTTGTTTCAGGTGCAGGTGCATTCCATCTGTGGCAGAGGGTTAGGGTTAGGAGGTGCCGGGCCTTCTCAGGAGCATGGTGAGTAGCAGACTTGTTTGGTTTTAGCCAAATTGGTGCCAAGATCAGGCAGTGATATTTGGTTCTCTTTATCTAGCTGTCTAAGACACAACAGCCCGGTGACAGCAGGGCCTTCCCAGCTGGCGTGGCCGCCTTCCTTGGCACCTGAACCGGAGCGGCAGCCCCGGATGCCCCAGAGATAAGTGGAGGGCTGTGACCCACAGAGGGGATGAAAGCGGGGGTGCTGGGTTGGGACTCCAGGGGTGGGGAGGGGGGGGTTTGAATTGGCTCTGGAGTTGAAGGTAGCCAAGAAGTGGCTTAGGCCTATTAGAGGAAAGTCTCACTTGGGATCACAGCGCTGAGGTGTACAGGGCAGAGCAGTCCCGGTGTGTCTCGTGTCACTTGTCTTTTGTGTTTTATGTGTTGTTTGGATATTTCGTGTCTTTTTCCTTAGCCCTTTGAGGGGCCTGTCAGAAAGCCTGGCATGAGCCCTCCAGCAGTTTCGCCTCAGTCATCTTGTTTTGGATTCTCTGAGTCCTTGCAGCCATTTTCCTTGCCAAGAGATTTCTGTCTGTGTTGTGTCCCTGTTCTCTGTCACGTCCTGTGTGTCCTGTGTCACGGGTGTCTGCACACATTTGTGCCGGAGCTGCTCTGCCCTCCTGCATAGCCTGGTGTAGTAGGAGAAGTCCTGGGGGCTTGAAGTTTGTAATGTGGGATGTACTTGGTCTCTAGATGGGATTTGTAGATGGACCCCAGCTATCTGGATCCTTTAAGTTATCCTGCAGCCCTTTGACTTTTGTCCTCCCTTTCTTTCAGACACAGAAGGATAAAATCCTGGGCAAAATCCATCCACCCATCCTGGGAGAGGAGGTTCCTCCGAGCAGGTCAGTCCCTGTTTGTCTCTGCAGGGGGAGTATCAAGTGTGACTCTGTTACAGCACTGTTTCTTTTATTTTTAGGAAGTAAATCTGGATACCAGCAGTGGAGGTGAGCAGTGGAGAGAAGTAGTTGTTATTGCTCAGCTCTCAATTTCTGGTGCCGCTCTAAGGTTCCTTAATTCTTTTTTTGTGCCTTAGGCAATCCGGTCGGAATATGCCAAGCCCCTGTCACCACCGGGCCGATGCACCAGGTTTCCTGCACATGTGAGCCCTGTGGATGTACTGCAGGACCTGGTGATCAAGCCCTGAACTTTTCTATTTAAAGGTGCCATCCAAGTGGCCTTGGGCAACTGCCAAGGAGTTGGGGTGAGTCGGGGGAGTAGGGAGGAGGAGCGAGGGTCCACTCAGGTTTTAGCCATGCCAAATCACCTCCTCTCCTTTTAACCCAGGCTCCTCCTATGATGACTGTTCCCGAAGCCTGTGGCCGAGTAGCAGAGCATTTTTAGGAGCACGGTGAGTAGCAGACTTGTTTGGTTTTGGTTGCTGTGGTGCCAAGATCAGGCAGTGATATTTGGTTCTCTTTAATCTAGCTGTTTAAGAGACACCAGCCCGGTGACAGCAGGAACTTGCCAGCTGGTGAGGCCGCCTTTCTTGGCACCTGAAGCAGAGTGGCACACCCAGATGTCCCAGAGATAAGTGGAGGGCTGTGACCCACAGAGGGGATGAAAGCGGGGTGCTGGGTTGGGACTCCCGGGGCGGGGAGGGAGTGTTTGAATTGGCTCTGGAGTTGAGGGTAGCCAAGAAGTGGCCCCTTAGGCCCCATTAGAGGAAAGTCTCGCTTTTGATCACAGTGCTGAGGTGTGCAGGGCAGAGCAGTCCTGGTGTGTCTCGTGTCACTTGTCTTTAGTGTATTATGTGTTGTCTGGATATTTCATGTCCTTTACCTTAGGCCTTTGAGGGGCCTGTCAAAAAGCCTGGCATGAGCCCTCCAGCAGTTTCGCCTCAGTCATCGCCTTTTGGATTCTCTCAGTCCTCGCAGCCATTTTCTTTGCCAGCATTTTTCTGTCTGTGTTGTGTCTCTGTTGTCTGTCATGTCCTGTGTGTCCTGTGTCACGGGTGTCCGCACACATTTGTGCCGGAGCTGCTCTGCCCTGCTGCACAGCCTGGTAGAGTTGGAGAAGTCCTGGGCACCTGAAGTTTGTGACATGGGGTGTACTTGGACTCTAGATGGGATTTGTAGATGATTACCAGATATCTGGATCCTTTAAGTTATCCTGCAGCCCTTTGACTTTTGCCCTCCCTTTCTTTCAGACACAGAAGGATAAAATCCTGGGCAAAATCCATCCAACTATCCTGGGAAAGGAGATTCCTCTGAGCAGGTCAGTCACTGTTGGTCTCTGCAGGGGGAGTATAAAGTGTGGCTCTGTTACAGCACTGTTTCTTTTCTTTTTAGGAAGTAAATCTGGATACCAGCAGTGGAGGTGAGCAGTGGAGAGAAGTAGTTGTTATTGCTCAGTTCTCAATTTCTGGTGCAGCTCTAAGCTTCCTAAATTGTTGTTTTTGTGCCTTAGGCAATCCGGTCGGAATATGCCAAGCCCCTGTCACCACCGGGCCGATGCACCAGGTTTCCTGCACATGTGAGCCCTGTGGATGTACTGCAGGACCTGGTGATCAAGTCCTGAACTTTTCTATTTAAAGGTGCCATCAAGGTTGCGTTGGGCCGCTGCCAAGGAGTTGCGGTGAGTCAGGGAAGTAAGGGGGAGGAGCGAGGGTCCACTCAGGTTTCAGCCATGCCAAATCACCTCCTCTCCTCTTAACCCAGGCTCCTCCTGTGATGGCTGTGCCCGAAGCCTGTGGCCCATGCAGCTGGGCATTCTTAGGAGCACGGTGAGTAGCAGACTTGTTTGGCTTTGGTTAATGTGGTGCCAAGATCAGGCAGTGATATTTGGTTCTCTTTAGTCTAGCTGTCCAAGAGACACCAGCCCGGTGACAGCAGGAGCTTCCCAGCTGGTGAGGCCGCCTTCCTTGGCACCTGGAGAGGAGCGGCAGCCCCGGATGTCCCAGAGATAAGTGGAGGGCTGTGAGCCACAGAGGGGGTGGAAGCGGGGTGCTGGGTTGGGACTCCTGGTGGGGAGGAGTTTGAATTGGCTCTGGAGTTGAAGGTAGCTAAGACCTGGTCCCTTAGGCCCCATTAGAGGAAATTCTCACTTTTAATCGCAGTGCTGAGGTGTGCAGGGCAGAGCAGTCCTGGTGTGTCTCGTGTCACTTGTCTTTTGTGTATTATGTGTTGTTTGGATATGTCATGTCTTTTACCTTAGGCTTTTGAGGGGCCTGTCAAAAAGCCTGGCTTGAGCCCGCCAGCAGTTTCGCATCAGTCATTGCCTTTTGGATTTTCTTAGTCCTCGCAGCCATTTTCCTTGCCAAGAGATATCTGTCTGTGTTGTGTCCCTTTTTTCTGTCATGTCCTTGCTGTTGTGCTCTGTGTGTCCTGTGTCACGGGTGTCAGCACACATTTGTGCCGGCGCTGCTCTGCCCTGCTGCATAGCCTGGTGCAGTAGGACAAGTCCCGGGGTCTTGAAGTTTGTGGGGTGTTGCCAGACTCTAGATTATATTCCTAGATAGACACAAGATATTTGGAGTTGTGATGTTATCCTGCAGTCCTTTGACTTTTGTCTTCACTTTTTTTCAGACACAGAAGGATGAAATCCAGGGGAAAATCCATCCACCCATCCTGGAAGAGGAGGTGCCCCTGAGCAGGTCAGTCACCGTTTGTCTCTGCAGGGGGAGTGTAAAGTGTGACTCTTTTACAGCCCTGTTCTTTTACTTTGTAGGAGGTAAATCTGGATACCAGCAGTGGAGGTGAGCAGTGGAGAGCAGTAGTTTTGTTATTGCTCAGCTCTCAATTTCTGGTGCAGCTCTAAGCTTCCTAAATTGTTGTTTTTGTGCCCTAGGCAATCCAGTCGGAATATGCAAAGCCCCTGTCACCACTGGGCCGATGCACCAGGTTTCCTGCACATGTGAGCCCTGTGGATGTACTACAGGACCTGGTGATCAAGTCCTGAACTTTTCAATTTAAAGGTGCCATCAAGGAGGCTCTGGGCAACTTCCAAGGTGTTGCGGTGAGTCGGGGGAGTAGGGAGGAGGAGCGAGGGTCCACTCAGGTTTCAGCCATGCCAAATCACCTCCTCTCCTTTTAACCCAGGCACCCCCTGTGATGACTGTGCCCGAAGCCTGCAGCCCGAGCAGCTGGGCATTCTTAGGAGCACGGTGAGTAGCAGACTTGTTTGGTTCTGGTTGATGTGGTGCCAAGATCAGGCAGTGATATTTGGTTCTCTTTAATCTAGCTGTGCAAGAGACGACAGCCCGGTGACAGCAGGAACTTCCCAGCTGGCATGGTAGCCTTCCTTTATACCTGTAGCGGACCGGCCGCCCTGGATGTCCCAGAGATAAGTGGAGGGGATGAAAGTGGGGTGCTGGGTTGGGACTCTCAGGGTGGGGAGGGGGAGTTTGAATTGGCTCTGGAGTTGAAGGTAGCCCAGGAGTGGCCCCTTAGGCCCCATTAGAGGAAAGTCTCGCTTTGGATCGCAGCGCTGAGGTGTGCAGGGCAGAGCAGTCCCGGTGTGTCTTGTGTCACTTGTCTTTTGTGTATTATGTGTTGTTTGGATATGTCATGTCTTTTACCTTAGCCCTTTGAGGGGCCTGTCAGAAAGCCTGGCATGAGCCCAGCAGCAGTTTTGCCTCGATCATCTCCTTTTGGATTCTTGCTTTTCCCGCAGCCATTTTCTTTGCCAAGAGATTTCTGTCTGTGTTGTGTCCCCATTGTCTGTCCCGTCCTGTGTGTTCTGTGTCACGGGTGTCAGCACACATTTGTGCTGGGGCTGCTCTGCCCTGCTGCATAGCCTGGTGCAGTAGGAGAAATCCCGGGGACTTGAGCTTCATCATGTGGGGTGTACTTGGACTCTAGATGCTGTTCCTCGATTGATAGAAGGTGTTTGCAGCTTTTGAGTTATCCTGCAGATGTTTAACATCTGTTCTAACTTTTTTTCAGGTGCACATGCATTATTACATCTGTGGCAGTGGGTTAGGGTTAGGAAGTGCCAGTCCTTCTTAGGAGCGCGGTGAGTACCAGACCCGTTTGGCTTTGGCCTAATTGGTGCCAAGATCAGGCAGTGATATTTGGTTCTCTTTAATGTAGCTGTGCAGGAGACAACAGCCTGGTGACAGCAGGACCTTTCCAGCTGGCGAGGCAGCTTTCCTTGGCACCTGAAGTGGAGCGGCAGTCCCGGATGCCCCAGAGATAAGTGGTGGGGATGAAAGCGGGGTGCTGGGTTGGGACTCCCGGGGCGGGGAGGGAGGGTTTGAATTGGCTCTGGAGTTGAAGGTAGCCAAGAAGTGGCCCCTTAGGCCCCATTAGAGGAAAGTCTTGCTTTGGATCACAGTGCTGAGGTGTGCAGGGCAGAGCAGTCCCGGTGTGTCTTGTGTCACTTGTCTTTTGTGTATTATGTGTTGTGTGGATATGTCATGTCTTTTACCTTAGCCCTTTGAGGGGCCTGTCAGGAACCCTGGCATGAGCCCTGCAGCAGTTTTGCCTCGGGCATCTCCTTTTGGATTCTTGTAGTCCTTGCAGCCATTTTTCTTGCCAGGATTTTTCTGTCTGAGTTGTGTCCCTCTTGTCTGTCATGTCCTGTGTGTCCTGTGTCACGGGTGTCTGCACACATTTGTGCCGGAGCTGCTCTGCCCTGCTGCACAGCCTGGTGCAGTAGGAGAAGTCCCGGGGACTTGCAGTTTGTGATATGGTGTGTACTTGGACTGTACATGCTATTCCTCGATTGATAGAAGGTGTTTGCAGCTTTTGAGTTATCCTGCAGATGTTTGACATATGTTCTAACTTTCTTTCAGGTGCAGGTGCATTCCATCTGTGGCAGAGGGTTGGGCTTAGGAGGTGCCAGGCCTTCTAAGGAGCATGGTGAGTAGCAGGCTTGTTTGGTTTTGGCTGATGTGGTGTCAAGATCAGGCAGTGATATTTGGTTCTCTTTTAATCTAGCTGTGCATGAGACAACAGCCCGGTGACAGCAGGAGCTTGCCAGGCGGTGAAGCAGCCTCCCTTCACATCTGAAGCAGACCGGCACCCCCGGATGTCCCAGAGATAAGTAGAGGGGATGAAAGCCGGGTGCTGGGTTGGGAGTCCCGGGGTGGGGAGAGGGGGTTTGAATTGGCTCAGGAGTTGAAGGTAGCCAAGAAATGGCCCCTTAGGCCCCATGAAAAGTAAGTCTCACTTTGGATCACAGTGCTGAGGTGTGCAGGGCAGAGCAGTCCTGGTGTGTCTCGTGTCACTTGTCTTTTGTGTTTTATGTCTTGTTTGGATATCTTACATCTTTTTCCTTAGCCCTTTGAGGGGCCTGTCAGAAACCCTGGCATGAGCCCACCATCAGTTTCGCCTCGGTCATCTGCCTTTGGATTCTCTCATTCCTCGCAGCCATTTTCCGTGCCAAGAGATTTCTGTCTGTGTTGTGTCCCCATTGTCTGTCATGTCCTGGGTGTCCTGTGTCACGGGTGTCTGCACACATTTGTGCCGGTGCTGCTCTGCCCTGCTGCATAGCCTAGTGCAGCAGGAGAAGTCCCGGGGATTTGAAGTTTGTAACCTGGAGTGTACTTGGACTCTAGATGCTATTCCTCAATTGATAGAAGGTGTTTGCAACTTTTGAGTTATCCTGCAGATATTTGTCATATGTTCTAACTTTCTTTCAGGTGCAGGTGCATTACATCTGTGGCAGAGTGTTGGGCTTAGAAGGTGCCGGGCCTTCTTAGGAGCATGGTGAGTAGCAGAATTGTTTGGTTTTGGCCAATGTGGTGTCAAGATCAGGCAGTGATATTTGGTTCTCTTTAATCTAGCTGTGCAAGAGACACCAGCCCGGTGAGAGCAGGAGCTTGCCAGCTGATGAGGCCGCCTTCCTTGGCACCTGAAGCGGACTGGCACACTCAGATGTCCCAGAGATAAGTGGAGGGCTGTGACCCACAGAGGGGATGAATGCGGGGTGCTGAGTTGGGACTCCTGGGGTGGGGAGGGGGTGTTTGAATTGGCTCTGGAGTTGAAGGTAGCCAAGAAGTGGCTCCTTAGGCCCTATTAGAGGAAAGTCTGACTTTTGATGAGGTGTGCAGGGCAGAGCAGTCCTGGTGTGTCTCGTGTCACTTGTCTTTTGTGTATTATGTGTTGTTTGGATATCTCACGTCTTTTTCCTTAGGCCTTTGAGGGGCCTGTCAGAAAGCCTGGCATGAGCCCAGCAGCAGTTTCGGCTCGGTCATCTCCTTTTGGGTTCTCTCATTCCTCGCAGCCATTTTCCTTGCCAAGAGATTTCTGTCTGTGTTGTGTCCCCGTTGTCTGTCATGTCCTGTGTGTTCTGTGTCACGGGTGTCTGCACACATTTGTGCCAGAACTGCTCTGCCCTGCTGCATAGGCTGGTGCAGTAGAAGTCCTGGGGACTTGAAGTTTGTAGTGTGGGATGTACTTGGACTCTAGATGGGGTTTGTGGATGATCACAAGGTATCTGGATTCCTTAAATTATCATCCAATCTTTTGACTTTTTTCCTAACTTCCTTTCAGATGCAGAAGGATAAAATCCTGGGCAAAGCCCTCCATCCTGGGTGAGGGCATTCCCCTGATCAGGTCAGTCAATGTTTGTCTCTGTAGTGGAAGCATAAATGGTTGCTGTTACAGCACTCTTCTTTGTGTCTCTTTTTAGGAAATCAAGGCTGAGACCAGCTGTCATGGCTGAGGGGCCAAGGTGAGCATTGAGTAGCATACAGAAGGTGTTGTTCTTGCTGAGGTCTCAGTTTCTGGTGCAACTCTAAGCATCTCCTCTTCTTTTTTATTTTAGGTGATCCACCTGCAATCTTTCCTAGCTGAGCATCCCCATGCCAGGTGGGTGCAAGCTTAAGGTGTCGGTGGTGCATACTTGTCAGATTTGGGAGGTTGTGTTTTCACAGTATCTCAGCATGCTGTTCTGCTTTGTGTCCTTGCAGGTGCTGTCGCTGCCCGAGGCGTGCCCAGGAACAGGGGAGGGCAGGTGAGTTGGTGTTTAGGCAGGCTGACTCACAGGTGAGCGTTATGCAGCAGCATGCTAAGCGTGTACCTTTTCTTTTTGCAGGTGTCTTCTGGGCGGCCTCTGGAGTCAAATCAAGATTTGAGGTGAGGTGCAGCAGTGGTGCGGAGGAGTCCCGGGGATTACTCTTTCTGAGGGCAATAGTCACGTTTTCTGTTTTGTCTCAGGTACCCTGAGGAGGCTTGTACTCAAAGTTTGGAAACAGCAGCACTGAAGCACACACGGAGAACATCTCAATGTCCACGTCTGACCGAGGATGGATTTTGTCCGCTCCTCTTCCAAAAGCTAAGTGTCGGGGCCAGTGGTGGGGAGAAGGGGAAAAACCTTTACTCACAGGAGGCAATCTGATGTCAGCTTAGCAGAGAGGTCTGTAGTGGGACAGGCTCTCTGGAAGTAAAGGGAGAGGGTTTCCCCTCAGCCTCACCAGAGCCTTTGCCGGGCAGGGCAGTTCCAACCCATATCCACATTCTTATGTACTTTGCGTCATTCTCATGTACTTTGCGTCGTCCACCTTCCCGGACTCGACGTCGTCACGGATCTTTCCCCGAGGAGCTCGCCTTCAGGTCCGGAGCTACAGCCACGGTCACCCGGCAATCCGCTTCCTTCTCTGGGCTTGCTGAGCCTCTCGAGCATCCTCCTAACTGCTTTGGCACAAACTTCTTTTAACGTCTTGTTACATTTCATCATCATGTGCTATTGTCATAGGGCTTCCTTTTCTTTGGCATCATCAGCCTCTTGCTCATCTTGTGCTAGGAATCTTGGTTCCCTAAGGGGAAAGTGCCAGGGAGTTTCCAATTGTCTCTGTGTTATGTCATCTTTGTCTATGTTATGGTGTCTGTGTTATGTAGTCTGTGTCCATTGTCTTCCATGTCATAGGCCTTTGTTACGTCTCGATGCTTTATTGGCGCCGTTCTGTGCCATATCACCCGTGTTCTACTCACGTTCCTTTCCGGATATCCCTTATTCCGGCATCTTTACATTTTTAGTCTTTGAGACAGGAAGGATTACAGAAGAGGTTCTCATCCATCTTCTTTCTTACTACCAGCTTTGGAAGTGCCTTTTTTTCCATGCCATCCTCTTGGACTTCTAGAGGGAGTGTCCTACACCCTCCTCACGTGACTGCGGTAGTTCTGTAGGTTCCATTTTCTCAAAGGGTGTAGGGCTCAAGAATTAATCTTCCAGAGACTTCTCTCAAGTCCTGGCTTATATTGTATGTACTTACATTGTGTGTACCTATGCTGGCTTATACTGTATGTACCTATATTGTGTGTACCTATGCTGGCATATATTGTATGTACTTACCTTGTCTGCACCTATGCTGGCTTATACTGTATGTACTTACATTGTGTGTACCTATGCTGGCTTATATTGTGTGTACTTACATTGTGTGTACCTATGCTGGCTTATATTGTATGTACTTATATTGTATGTACTTACATTGTGTGTACCTATGCTGGCTTATATTGTGTGTACTTACATTGTGTGTACCTATGCTGGCTTATATTGTATGTACTTATATTGTATGTACTTACATTGTGCGCACCTATGCTGGTTTGTACTGTATGGACTTACATTGTGTGTACCTATGCTGGCTTATATTGTATGGACTTATATTGTATGTACTTACATTGTGTGTACCTATGCTGGCTTATATTGTGTGTACTTACGTTGTTTGTACCTATGCTGGCTTATATTGTATGTACTTACATTGTGTGTACCTATGCTGGCTTATACTGTGTGTACTTATACTGTATGTAAGCGCGTCGCCTTATATTGTGTGCATTTACACTATATGTACACTTGCACTGTATCTGTCGGTTTATATTGTGTGTATTTATGTTGTAATGCTTATAGTCGGAGCTGCCCTGCCTGGCACTAGTCACAGTTAGGTAGAACAGTTATAAAAATTTTACTGTTCATCTGTCTTTTATGGGATTTTGGGTAGAAAATTTATTGGTCCAGAGCAGGGACAAGTTCTAGCTGTCAGATAGCCCCTCATTGACCACTTCCTGTCATCTCACAGGTCCCCGAGGCTACCGATTTCCCCAGACTGTGCCATTTGACATCAAGGAGCGGCAGCCAGAAGAGGCGTCGAAGCACGTTCTTCAGCGTCTCAAGTAAGGGCCGCAGCGAGCGTGTAAGTGGGAAGTGTGTGAGCACGTGACTGTGTCTGTCTGTGTATGCCTGTTTCTGCGTGTGTGAGCGTGTGCTGACTGCATTTAACCTTGTGTGTGTGACTTTTGCTTTTCAGATTTTTCAACTCAAATTTAGAATAAAAAATCCCCAGCTGGGGGTTTTTTTTTTTTTTTCCCCCCAGCTGGGTTTTTTTTTTCCTCGGTCCCGGTCGGTCTGCGAGGCGACGTTCATCGCCAAAGTTTGGGGGCGGACCGTCCAGGGACCGGGGTTTTCGTCAGGCAGGAGGATTTTTCGGGGGCTCCCGGGAACCACGTTCCCGAGGAGCAGTGTGAATGAGTGTTGGGGGTTAGCAGAGCGGGTGAGGTGTGAGTGAGGGTGTGTGTATGTGTGTGTTGAAGTGTTATAACCTTGCATGACTTTTGCTTTTCAGGTTTTTCAACTCATTTTTAAATTTAGAATAAAAAATCCCCAGCCGGGGGGTTTTTTTTTTTTTCCCCCTGGCTGGGTTTTTTTTTCCTTGGTCCCGGTCGGTCTGCGAGGCAAAGTTCATCGCCAAAGTTTGGGGGCGGACCGTCCAGGGACCGGGGTTTTTGTCAGGCAGGCGGATTTTTCGGGGGCTCCCGGGAACCACGTTCCCGAGGAGCAGCGTGAATGCGTGTCGGGTGTTAGCCGAGCGGTTGAGGTGTGAGTGAGGGGGTGTGTGTGTGTGTGTGCTGCAGGGTTGTAACCTTGTATGACTTTTGCTTTTCAGGTTTTTCAACTCATTTTTAAATTTAGAATAAAAAATCCCCAGCCGGGGGGTTTTTTTTTTTTTCCCCCCCGGCTGGGTTTTTTTTTCCTCGGTCCCGGTCGGTCTGCGAGGCGACGTTCATCGCCAAAGTTTGGGGGCGGACCGTCCAGGGACCGGGGTTTTCGTCAGGCAGGAGGATTTTTCGGGGGCTCCCGGGAACCACGTTCCCGAGGAGCAGTGTGAATGTGTGCTGGGGGTTAGCAGAGCGGTTGACTGTGAATGAGGGTGTGTGTATGTGTGTGTTGAAGTGTTATAACCTTGCATGACTTTTGCTTTTCAGGTTTTTCAACTAATTTTTAAATTTAGAATAAAAAATCCCCAGCCGGGGGGGTTTTTTTTTTTTTCCCCCCGGCTGGGTTTTTTTTTCCTCGGTCCCGGTCGGTCTGCGAGGTGACGTTCATCGCCAAAGTTTGGGGGCGGACTGTCCAGGGACCGGGGTTTTCGTCAGGCAGGAGGATTTTTCGCGGGCTCCGGGAACCACGTTCCCGAGGACCAATGATTGCTGGGCTGTGATTTAGCAGTTGTGATGAGAGTGATGGTGAGTTTGTGTGTAATGTGAAGGGGATGTTAATGGTAGGTGAGTGTTGTTTTCTGTGTGTGTTTGTTGTTTTGGGTTTCCAGTAACAATAGACTGACATGTAATGAAAATAGAATCACCTTGTGTCAATATGTGTTTTGTGTTGTATTGCTCTGTACTGCATTTGCATTAATTGCTCTATTTCCTTGTATTGCTCTATGTGTAAATTAGGTTTTTACCAGTGCGTCTATGGATTGTGTCTGCACTTGCATTTGTAAACACTGTATCCATGTATTTTGCTGATGTTTAACTAAAAACGTCCCTTTAATAAAGTGGAATCACCCCTAATGAAGATCCCCCTTGCCCTGCCCTACCCCCACCGTGGCTCCTGTCATTTTTTAGCGTGGTGTTGTCATTTTATTCCACTGTATTTCCTCCTTTAGTTCCTCACTTTACTGTTCTCTTCCTAACTTAACTTTCATCTGTCTTTAACCCTTTGTTCCTGTTTCTCTGTCTTGCTGACCCCATGTCTTTGCTTCTCTAAGTGTTTCCATTTGCTTCCTTTTTTTGTCTGTCCATTTCACTATTTTTGTCAGTCTGTATTTATTTCTTTCTCTTCTGTCTATACTTTGCACCTTGTTTCCCCTTCCTTATAACTCAAATCCTCAGTCTTCTTTCTTCTTTTCCTGTCTGTGTTCTCCTTTTCCTCGGTTTGTCTTTCTTACTCTAACCCTAAGTCTTCCTTTAATCCTAATAATTTCCTTTCTGTCTTAACTCCTGTACTTCCTCAGTTTCCCACCCTCCTTTTATTTTCTCTTCCTGTCCCTGTTTTCTGTTGCTCTCCCCTTCTTCTTTTCTGTTTCTCTCCTTCTTCCCTTTGACTCCTTGTTTTTTTCAGTCTCTCTCCCTCATTTCTTTGTCTGTCCTTCTTTCTCTCCCCCTCACCCTTGTTTTCTCTGTTCTTCTTTGTCCTTTTCTGTGTCTCTTATTCTTTCTCTTCTCTCCCTCCTCTCCCCTCTTCTTCTGTCTCTTCTTGTCTCCTCTTCTCTCTTCTCTTCTTGTCTCTTCTCTTCTTGTCTCTTCTCCTGTCTCCTTCTGTCTCTTCTCCTGTGTTCTTCTGTTCCTTGTGCTCTCTCTTCTCTTCTCCTTTCTTCTGTTCTTTCCTCTCTCTCTTCTCTTCTCCTCTCTTCTTCTGTTCTTTCCTCTCTCCTTTTTCCCATCTCTCCTCTCTCTTCTCCTCTTTCCTCCTCCCTTTCCCTCTTCCCTCTTTTCTTCTCTCTTTCTCTCTTCTCTCTATCTTTTCTCCTCTCTCTCTCTTCTCCTGTCTCTTTCCTGTTTTTCTCTCTCTTCTCCTCTCTTCTCTATTCTCTTCTTTCTCTTTTCTCTCTTCTCCTCACTTTCCTCTCTTCTTTTCTCTCCCTCTTTTCTCTGTTCTCTTCTCCCTTTCTCTCTCTTTTCCCTCTCTCTTCTCTCTTCACCTCTCTTTCTCCCTCTCTTCTCTCTTTTCTCCGTTCTCTTCTCTTTCTCTCTCTCTCCCTCTTTTTCTCTTTTCTCTCCTCTCTCTCTCTGTTCTCTTCTCTTCCTCTTCTCTCTCCTTTTCTCTCTCTCTCTCTCTCCAATTCTCTCTCTGTCTTTCTAACTTTGTCTTCTTTTCTAGCTTTAGTTTAAAAAAGCAGCAGTAGAAACTTTCAGGCTCCCTGGGAGTAAAGGAAAAAAAAAAAACATTTAAAATAAAAAAAAATCCATTTACTCCCCGGGAGCCTGAAATTTTCTACTGCTGCACCAGACATATAGTTTTTCTTCTTTTT
>JANCRA010000385.1:0-49432 GCA_024362935.1 Setophaga petechia
CAGGATTTGGAGCCAGGAATTCCCGGGATTTGGGGTCAGGAATTCCCAGGATTTGGGGTCAGGAATTCCCAGGATTTGGGGTCAGGAATTCCCAGGATTTGGGGCTGGGAATTCCCAGGATTTAGGGTGGGAATTTCTGGGATTTGGGGTCAGGGAATTCCCAGGATTTGGGGTCAGGAATTCCCAGGATTTGGGGCTGGGAATTCCCAGGATTTGGGGTCAGGAATTCCCAGGATTTGGGGTGGGAATTCCCAGGATTTGGGGTGGGAATTCCCAGGATTTGGGGTCAGGAATTCCTGAGATTTGGGGCTGGCAATTCCCAGGATTTGGGGCTGGCAATTCCCAGGATTTGGGGTTTTTTTGGAATTCCCAGGATTTGGGGCCACAATTCCTGGGATTTGGGGTCAGGAATTCCCAGATTTGGAGTCAGAATTCCCAGGATTCGGGGCTCAGAATTCCTGGGATTTGGGGTCAGGAATTCCCGGGATTTGGGGTCAGGAATTCCCAGGATTTGGGGCCACAATTCCCAGGATTTGGGGTCAGGAATTCCCAGGATTTGGGGTGGGAATTACTGAGATTTGGGGGCTAGGAATTCCCAAGATTTAGGGTGGAAATTTCTGGGATTTGAGGTCAGAATTCCCAGGATTTGGGGCTGGGAATTCCCAGGACTTGGGGTGGGAATTCCCGGGATTTGGGGTCAGAATTCCCAGATTTGGGGTCAGGAATTCCCAGATTTGGGGTCAGGAATTCCCAGGATTTGGGGCCAGAATTCCCAGGATTAGGGGCTGGGAATTCCTGAGATTTAGGGCGGGAATTTCTGGGATTTGAGGATGAGAATTCCCAGGATTTGGGGTCAGGAATTCCCAGAATTTAAGGATCAGAATTCCCAGGATTTGGGGTCAGGAATTCCCGGGATATGGGGCTGTTTTTTTTCCTGGCATTTGGATTCATTTTCCCAGGAATTTTGAGGAAAAATTCCCAGGAATTTTGGGGTCTTTTCCCCAGGAATTCAAGCTTTGGAATTCTCTGTGTTTTGGACCATTTTTCCTCCCCCAAATCCCGGGATTTTCCCACCCTTTGGGATCAGGAATTTCCCCATTCCCACCCTCCTCCCTCTCCCTCTCTTTCCCGGGGTTCTCCTGGTGGATTTCTGGAATTTTCCCTCTTTTTGGCCCTTCCCAAATCCAGGCAAAGAAGCGGAAAAGGGCGGAAAGGTTCGGGATCGTCTGAGCTGCTCCTCAGGTCAGGATCCCCTTTTCCCAAAATTCCCAATTTTCCATGGAATTTCCAAGGAAATTCCCCTTTCCTTGGAGGGTTTTGCTCCTCTTTTTTTTGAAATTTTTCCCAAAAAATTTAAAGGGAAAAGGCAGAGCTGGGCTTGGTAGGGGAGGGAATTCCCAAATCCTGGGCACAATTCCCAAAATGTTGGGGTTTTCCATGGATTTGGGGTGGTTCTTCTGGAATTTGGGGTGGTTTCCCATGGATTTTGGGGCTGTTTTCCAGGGATTTTGGGGTTTTTTTTCCAGGGATTTGGGGCTGGTTTTCCATGAATTAGGAGTTATTTTTCCTGGGATTTTGGGGCCATTTTCCCAGGAATTTGGGGTTGTTTTTCCAGGATTTTGGGGTTGTTTTTCCAGGGATTTTGGAGCCATTTTTCCAAGGATTTTGGGGTTATTTTTCCAGGATTTTGGGGCTGTTTCTCCAGGGATTTTGGGGTTGTTTTTCCATTAATTTGGAGCTGTTTTTCCATGAATTTGGGGTTATTTTTCCAGGATTTTGGGGTTGTTTTTTCCATGAATTTGGGGCTGTTTTTCCATGAATTTGGGGCTGTTTTTCCAGGGATTTTGGGGTTGTTTTTCCAGGGATTTTGGAGCCATTTTTCCAAGGATTTGGGGTTATTTTTTCCAGGATTTTTGGGTTGATTTTCCAGGGATTTTGGGGTTATTTTTTCCATGGATTCATGGTCATTTTCCCAGGAATTTGGGGTTGTTTTTCCAGGAATTTTGGAGCTCTTTTCCCAGGGATTTTGGGGTTGTTTGTCCAGGAATTTGGGGTTATTTTTCCAGGTATTTGTGGCCATTTTTCCTGGGATTTTGGGGCTCATTTTCCAGGAATTTTGGGGCTGTTTTCCCATGAATTTGGTGCTGTTTTTCCATGAATTTGGAGCTGTTTTCCCAGAGATTTTGGGGGGGATTCACGGAGCATCTCCCATGGGAATCACAACATCCCAATCCCCGTGGGATTTTTGGGATTTTCCCATGAAACCCACGCAGGAATTCCAGGGATTTCTTGGATTTCCAGGTGGGCCTTGCCTGAACCCTTCCCCTGCTGAAGACTGGAGCTCCCAGGATTTGGAATTTCGGGAATCTCATCCCGGAGCTGTGGGAGCAGCGGGGCCGGGGCCGTTCCCGGAATTCCGGGGCCATTCCCAGCCCCAGAGATTCTATTTTTTTGGGAATTCTCCTTTTCCCATCCTCGGGAACCTCAGAAACTCCCGGGATGCTCCTCCCCATCCCTCAAATCCTCCGTTTTTCCCGGTTTTTCCCAGGTTTTGTATTCCCGGTTTTTTCTATTTTTCCCGGTTTTTCCCTCGGAAGGGTCGGGCTCTGCCCCTCATCCCACATTTCCCAATAAAAAATTTCCCTTTTCCAAGGAAATCCCATTTTTTTTTAACAGGGGTTTGCATGCGGGGCTGGAACTGTGGGAATTCCCTCCTTTCCTGGGCTATTCCTGAGGTTTTCCAGGAATTCCTGAGGTTTTCCTGGTGTTATCCAGATTTTCCTGAGGTTTTCCAGGAATTCCTGGTCTTAAATCCAACTTTTCTCAAGGTTTTCCTGAGGTTTTCCAGGAATTCCTGAGGTTTTCCTTGTGTTATCCAGATTTTCCTGAGGTTTTCCTGGTATTAAATCCAGATTTTCCTGAGGTTTTCCAGGAATTCCTGGTGTTATTCAGATTTTCCTGAGGTTTTCCAGGAATTCCCATGTCAAATCCAGTTTTTCCTGAAGTTTTCCAATAATTCCTGGTGTTATTCAGATTTTCCTGAGGTTTTCCAGGAATTCCCAGTGTTAAATCCAGATTTTCCCAAGGTTTTCCAGGAATCCCTGGTATTAAATCCAGATTTTCCCGATGTTTTCCAGGAATCCCCGATGTTAAATCCAGATTTTCCTTTTCCAGGAATCCCTGGTGTTAAATCCCGATTTTCCTAGGATTTTCCAGGAATTCCCAGTGTCAAATCCAGATTTTCCCGAGGTTCCCCAGGAATTCCTAGTGTTAAATCCAGATTTTTCTCATGGTTTTCCAGGAATTCCCATTGTCAAATCCCGGGTTTCCTGATGTTTTCCAGGAATCCCTGGTATTAAATCCCGATTTTCCCCGATGTTTTCCAGGAATCCCCAGTGTTAAATCCAGGTTTATCAGGAATTCCCATTGTCAAATCCCGTTTTTCCCAATGTTTTCCAGGAATCCCCTGGTGTTAAATCCAGGTTTTTCCTGAGATTTTCCAGGAATTCCCAGTGTCAAATCCAGATTTTCCCAAGGTTTCCCAGGAATCCCTGGTGTCAAATTCAGATTTTCCCGTGGTTTTCCAGGAATTCCTGGTGTTAAATCCAGGTTTATCAGGAATCCCTGGTGTTATTCAGATTTTCCCGGTGTTTTCCAGGAATCCCCCATGTTAAATCCAGGTTTTCCTGATGTTTTCCAGTAATGTCCAGTGTTAATTCTAGATTTTCCTGAGATTTTTCAGGAATTCCCGGTGTCAAATCCAGATTTCCCCGATGTTTTCCAGGAATCCCCGGTGTTAAATCCCGGTTTTTTCCAGTAATTCCTGGTGTTATTCAGATTTCCCCGATGTTTTCCAGGAATCCCCGGTGTTAAATCCAGGTTTTCCACTAATTCCTGGTGTTATTCAGATTTTCCCGATGTTTTCCAAGAATTCCCGGTGTCAAATCCAGATTTTTCCCGAGGTTCCCCAGGAATTCCTGGTGTTAAATCCAGATTTTTCCCATGGTTTTCCAGGAATTCCCATTGTCAAATCCCGGGTTTCCTGATGTTTTCCAGGAATCCCTGGTATTAAATCCCGATTTTCCCGATGTTTTCCAGGAATCCCCAGTGTTAAATCCAGGTTTATCAGGAATTCCCATTGTCAAATCCCAGATTTTCCCGAGGTTTTCCAGGAATCCCCTGGTGTTAAATCCAGGTTTTTCAGGAATCCCTGCTGTTATTCAGATTTTCCCCGAGGTTTTCCATGAATCCCTGGTATTAAATCCAGATTTTCCCGATGTTTTCCAGGAATCCCCGGTGTTAAATCCAGGTTTATCAGGAATTCCCAGTGTCAAATCCCGGTTTTCTCGAGGTTTTCCAGTAATCCCCAGTGTTAATCCCAGATTTTCCCGATGTTTTCCAGGAATTCCCGGTGTCAATTCCAGGTTTTCCCGAGGTTTTTCCAGGAATTCCCAGTGTCAAATCCCGTTTATCCCGATGTTTTCCAGGAATTCCCGGTGTTATCCCGTTTTTCCCGATGTTTTCCAGGAATCCCTGTCCCCTCTCTGTCCCCTCTCTGTCCCCTCCCGCTCCCGGTGGCCCCGGGCCAGGCGGGCGGAGCGCGGCCAAGCCCCGCGGCCGCGTTCCGGCGTTAATTGCGTTAATTGCGTTCATTAGCGCCGATGTCGCCGCCGGGCCGGGAGCCGCTGTCGCCGTGGGTGGCCCCGGATGTCCCCGGGCCTCATTTGTGTCCCCGGGGGCGCCGAATTAGGTCAGGGGGAGCGGGGCCGGGAACGGGGAACCGGGAAAGTGGGAAAAAGGGGAATGGGAAAATGGGGAACGGGAAAATGGGAAAAGGGGAAAGGAAAGATGGGAATGGGAATGGGAAAAAGGGGAATGGGGAAAGGGGAATGGGAATGGGAAAGGAAAAATGGGGAGAGGGAAAAGGGGAATGGAAATGGGAAAGGGAAAAGAATGGGAAAAGGGGAATGGGGAAAGGAGAATGGGGAATGGGGAAGAGGAATGGGAAAATGGGAACAGGAAAAGGGGAATTGAAATGGGAAAAGGAGAATGAGAAAGGGGAACAGGAAAGGGAAATGGGAATGGGAAAAGGGGAATGGGGAAAGGGGAAAATGGGAATGGGAATGGGGAAAGGGAAAATGGGGATGGGAAAGGGGAATGGGAATGGGGAATGGGAAAGGGGAGAGGGGAAAAAGGGAATGGGAAAAGGGGAATGGGAATGGGGGAGAGGGCAATGGGAAAAGGGGAATGGGGGAAAGGGAAAATGGGAATGGGAATGGGGAAATGGGAATGGGAAATAGGAGCAGGAAAAGGGGAATGGAAATGGGAAAAGAAGAATGAGAAAGGGGAACAGGAAAGAGAAACGGGAATGGGAAAAGGGGAATGGGAATGGGGATGGGAAAAAAGGGAATGGGGAAAGGGAAAAGGGGAATGGGAAAGGGAAAAGGAGAATGGGAATGGGGAGAGGGGAAAAGGGGAATGGGAAAATGGGAAGGGGAATGGGAGTGGGGAAAGGGAAGAAGGGAAAGGGGAATGGGGGAAAGTGAATGGGAATGGGCAGAGGGAAAAGAGGAATGAGAATGGGAAAAGGGGAAGGGGAATGGGAACAGGAAAAGGGGGAATGGGAAAATGGGAATGGGGAATGGGGAGAGGGAAAAGGGGAATGGGGAAAGGGGAATGGGAATGGGAAAAGGGAAAAGAATGGGGGAATGGGAATGGGAAAAAGGAAAGGGGAATGGGAAATGGGAAAAGGGGAGTGGGGAAAGGGGAATGGGAAAAAGGGAAAATGGGAACAGGAAAAGGGGGAATGGGGAATGGGAAAAGGAGAATGGGAATGGGGAGAGTGGAATGGGGAAAGGGGAAGGGGGAAAAGGGAATGGGGAAAGGGGAATGGGAAAATAGGAACAGGAAAAGGAGAATGGAAATGGGAAAAGGAGAATGAGAAAGGGGAACAGGAAAGGGAAACGGGAATGGGAAAAGGGGAATGGGGAAAGGGAAAAGGGGAATGGGGAGAGGGGAAAGGAGAATGGGGAAAGGAGAAAGGGAAAATAGGAACAGGAAAAGGGGAATGGGGAATGGGAAAAGGAGAATGGGAAAGGGAAACAGGAATGAGAAAGGGGAAAAGGGAATGGGGAATGGGAAAAGGGGAATGGAAAACAGGGAAAGGGGAATGGGAATGGGAAAAGGGAACAGGAAAAGAGGAGGGGGGAAAGGGAATGGAAAAAGGGGAATGGGGAAAGGGAACAGGAAAAGAGAAAGGGGAATGGGGAAAGGGGAATGGGGAAAGGAGAACAGGAAAAGGAAAAAGCGGAATGGGGAAAGGGAAAAAGGGAATGGGAAAAGGAGAACGGGAATGGGCAGAGGGAAAAGAGGAATGAGAATGGGAAAAGGGGAATGGGAACAGGGAAAGGGGAGAGGGAAAAATGGGAACGGGGAAAGGGGAACAGGAATGGGGAGAAGGGAATGGGAAAAAGGAAATGGGGAATGGGAAGGGGGAAAGGGGAATGGGAAGAGGGAAACAGAACTGGAATGGGGAAAAGGAACAAGAAAAGGGGAATGGGGATGGGAAAAGGGAAAGGGGAGAGGGAAAATGGGGAATGGGAATGGGGAAAGGGGAATGGGAAAAGGAATGGGAATGGGGAAAGGAGAAAGGGAACAGGCAGAGGGAAAAGAGGAATGAGAACAGGAAAAGGGGAATGGGAACAGGGAAGGGAACAGGAAAGGGGGAAGGGGAGAAGTGAAGGGAACAGGGAAAGGGGAACGGGAAATGGGGAAAAAGGGCAACAAGGAAAGGGAAAAAGGGAACAGGAAAAGGAGAATGGGGAATGGGAAAAGGGGAACAGGAACAGGGATGGGATTGGGGAATGGGGCTGGGAATGGGAAACGAAAACCAAAACCCCCCCGGTGCCCCCCGGCCCCTTCAGTGCCCCCTCAGGCTGGGCTGCAGGGGGACAGGGACAGGGACAGGGACGGGGACAGGGACAGTGACAGGGACAGGGACAGGGAGGGGACAGTGACAGGGACAGGGACAGCAACAGGGACAGGGACAGGGACACCAACCCAGCAGAGCCACATCCTTGTGTCCAGGCCCTGCTCGGACACTGGGGGGTCTCTGCCCACCCTGTCCCCTCCCCTGCCCAGTGTCCCCCCCCCCAGTGCCACCTCCCTGTCCCCTCGGCCCTGATTAGCCGGGGACATTCCCGGCATAGCTGCAGCCCCTAATGAGGCTCCATAAAGCAGCCCCGGGCCGGCTCCTGGGGCTGCTCGTAAAATCCCCCCTTTAAAATCCACCTTTAAAATCCACCTTTAAAATCCACCTTTAAATTCCCCTTAAATTTCCCCCTTAGAATCCTCCCCCATTAAAAATCCCCCCTCAAATTCCACCTTAAAATCCTCCCCCATTAAAATCCCCCCCTTAAATTCCCCCTTAAATTCCCCCCTTAAATTCCCTCCTTAAAATCCTCCCCCATTAAAAATCCCCCCCCTTAAATTCCCCTTTAAAATCCCCCCTTTAAAATCCACCTTTAAAATTCCCCCTTAAAATTCCCCCTTAAAATCCTCCCCTATTAAAAAACCCCTTTAAATTCCCCCCTTAAATTCCCCCCTTAAAATCCTCCCCCATTAAAAATCCCCCCCTTAAATTCCCCTTTAAAATCCCCCCTAAAATCCCCCCTAAAATTCCCCCTTAAAATCCTCCCCTATTAAAAATTCCCCCTTAAAATCCCCCCTTAAATTCCCTCTTAAAATTCCCCTTTAAAATCCCCCCTTAAAATCCTCCCCCATTA
The DNA here is from genome assembly GCA_024362935.1 of Setophaga petechia. Lineage (NCBI taxonomy): Eukaryota > Metazoa > Chordata > Aves > Passeriformes > Parulidae > Setophaga > Setophaga petechia. The sequence continues at coordinate 7,785 of JANCRA010000385.1, forward strand.
AAATTCCCCTTTAAAAATTCCCCTTAAAAATCCCATTAAAATCCTCCCCTAAAATCCCCCATTCAAAATTAAAAATCCTTTTTTAAAATCCCCCATTAAAAATCTCCTTTTACATCCCAGGGCTGTGCCAGGACCCCAAATGTCCCCCTGGCAATGTCCCCAAGGACCCAGGGCTCAGCAGTGGTGGCATTGTCCCCTCTGTCCCCTCGGTGTCACCCCAAGGTCCCCTCTGGAACCTTCCAGAACCCAAATCCCCTCCCCTGGAAGTGACAAAGGTGACAATGAGGGGACATGGCCTGAAACCTCAGAACTCTGGGATTATTTCTCTATTTATTTAAAAAAACATTTTTAAATTTTTTTTTTTTTGGGAATTTTTTTTTTATTCTTTCTTTTTTATATTTTTGCTGTTCAAGTGCTGAGTTCGGCCCCGCCCCCCCCCTCCCCCGGGACCCCCCCCCGGGGACCCCCCCCGGGTCCCCCCGGAGACAGAAGGAGGGACAGAAAGAACGGACGGACCAACGGAAAAGGAACCTGGGACGTCACGCACAGCCCGGGAGCGGGGAATAATTAGAATAATTAGAATAATTAGAATAATAATATACTGGGGGGGGGGGGCGCCACACCCCCCCGCCACCCCCTGCCTGTGGCACCGTCGGTGCTGGAAACTGGGACCAGTTAGAGCTGGAAACTGGGACCAGTCAGAGCTGGAAACTGGGACCAGTTGGAGCCCATACTGGGACCAGTCAGTGCCCATACTGGGACCAGTTAGAGCTGGAAACTGGGACCAGTTAGAGCCCATACTGGGACCAGTTAGAGCTGGAAACTGGGACCAGTTAGAGCTGGAAACTGGGACCAGTCAGAGCTGGAAACTGGGACCAGTCAGTGCCCATACTGGGACCAGTTAGAGCCCATACTGGGACCAGTTAGAGCCCATACTGGGACCAGTTAGAGCTGGAAACTGGGACCAGTTAGAGCCCATAATGGGACCAGTTAGAGCTGAAAACTGGGACCAGTCGGTGCCCATACTGGGACCAGTTAGAGCTGGAAACTGGGACCAGTTAGAGCCCATACTGGGACCAGTTAGAGCCCATACTGGGACCAGTTAGAGCTGGAAACTGGGACCAGTCAGTGCCCATACTGGGACCAGTTAGAGCTGGGAACTGGGACCAGTTAGAGCCCATACTGGGACCAGTCAGTGCCCATACTGGGACCAGTCAGTGCCCATACTGGGACCAGTTAGAGCTGGAAACTGGGACCAGTTAGAGCCCATAATGGGACCAGTTAGAGCCCATACTGGGACCAGTTAGAGCTGGAAACTGGGACCAGTCAGTGCCCATACTGGGACCAGTTGGTCCTGGGCACTGGGACCAGTTAGAGCCAGGTCCTGGGACCACTCAGTCCTGGGCACTGGGACCAGTCCCCTCCAGTTACTGGGACCAATTAAGAGCCACTACTGGGACCAGTCAGTGCCCATACTGGGACCAGTTAGAGCTGGAAACTGGGACCAGTTACCCCCAGTTACTGGGACCCGTGCTGCCCACTGGGGTGACTGGTGCAGTGCCCGGGGATAACTGGTCCCAGTTTGCAGCTCTGACTGGTCCCAGTGCCTGGAGCCGATGGGTTCCAGTGTCCAGTCCTGAACTGGTCCCAGTGCCCAGCTCTGACTGGTCCCGGTGCCGGGGGTAACTGGTCCCAGTGCCCAGCTCTGACTGGTCCCAGTGCCCCCTCTCCCCGTCCTGTCCCCTTTGTGCCACCTGCCCGTGGCAGCCCCGGGGACCCGCGGGGTTTTTGGGGCGCGGCCCCCGCGGGTTTGGGGGCTCCAGGACCGCTCCCAGTCCCTCCCAGTTCCTCCCAGTCCCTCCCAGTTCCTCCCAGTCCCTCCCAGTTCCCTCCCAGCGGTTCTGGACCTTTCCCGGTGTGGGCAGCGCTGGGTAAGGGGGGGGGTCCCTGCTCCCCAGAGCCCCCCAGGGACCACCGGGGGGACCGCCGACCCCGGACTGGCCACCACGAGGGGCTGGAGGTCACCTCGAGGGTCTGGTGGTCCTCAAGAGGGGCTGGAGGTCACCTCGAGGGGCTGGAGGTCCCCAAGAGGGTCTGGAGGTCCCCAAGAGGGTCTGGTGGTCCCCAGGAGGGGCTGGAGGTCACCACGAGGGGCTGGAGGTCACCACGAGGGGCTGTGACCACCACGAGGGTCTGGTGGTCCCCAAGAGGGTCTGGAGGTCACCTCGAGGGTCTGTGGTCCCCAAGAGGGTCTGGAGGTCCCCAAGCGGTGCTTGGCGACCACCGGACCGGGCTGTGCCCCTTTTTGGGGGCCCGGGGGGCTGCGGGACCTCCCCCTGCCCTTCCTGGCTGTCCCCATCCCCGTCCCCTCGGCCCGGCCCCCGCCGGCGCCACCGGGGCGGTGACACCGGGGCGGTGACATCGGGGCGGTGACATCGGGCGGTGACATCGGGCGGTGACATCGGGCGGTGACATCGGGCGGTGGCACCGGCCTGGCACGAGGGGCCCCTTAAGTGCTGCGGCGCCAGGAGGGGGGGTCCGGGGGGGTCCCCTCGGCCCCGTGAGCGCTGCGGGGCTGTCCCGGAGCTGTCGCGGAGCCGGCGACAAGTGCTAAAGATCCCGAGCGGCCCCCGCTGTCCCCCTAAGTGCTGCGGGGCCGCCGCCGGCCGGAGCCCCCCGGGCCGGGGCCGCTCCCCCTGCGGTGCCCGGGTTTAAGTGCTGGGGGGCCGCGGGGGCCGCGGGGGCTTCTCCCCAATTCCCGGAGCCTCCTCCGGTACCGCCCGCACCGCTCGGGGCCGAGCGGGAGCCGCGGCGGAGACGCGGGGGGTTCGTTCTCACGTGAAACAAACACAAACAACGGGGAGAAAAAAAATAACAAAAAACCGAAAAAAAAAAACAACAACAAAACCCAAAACCCTCCGAGGGCAGCGCGAGGCGAATGTGCGGCGTAAGCGGAATTTCGGCCCCAGCCGGAGCCTCCCAACAATTCTGGTGTCGCCTCCGGGTGACCCCCGGGCCGCCCTCAGCCCCCGGCGGAGCCCCGCGGGCCCGGGGCCGGTGCCAGCGCTGCAGGCGAAGCCCGGCCCGAGGCTCCGGCGCCTCCGGCCGTCCTTGCCCGGGGGTCCCCGGGGGTCTCCGGGCCGGAGCGGCCCCTCCGGAGGCGGCCCCGGGCTGCGAGGGGAGGGAGCGGGGCGAGCGCCGGCCGGGAGGGCGATTAATAAATAAATAAATTAAAGAAGGGAGGCGGATTCCTCCCGGTGCCGGGGGTCCCGCGGCCGCAGCGAGGTCCGGGGTCGCCCCCCCTTCGGTGTCACCAGCGGTGTCACCAGCGGTGTCCCCAGCGCTGCTCCAGGAGCACGGGGAGACGCGGGCTGCGCTCGCTCTTCCTCCTCCTCCTCCTCCTCCTCCTCGTCGTGCCGCTGCTCTCCCCGCTGGGCTGGCCCCGGGGCCGTGTCCCCGCGGTGTCCCCGCGGTGTCCCCGTGTCGCCACCGCGGCCTGGGGGTCCCGGCCGCCCCCCCTCCCCTTCCCTTCTCCGTCCGGTCGCTTTTATTGCACAATGCGCGTGGGATCGCGGGGTCGCTGCTCCTCCTCCTCCTCCTCCTCCTCCTCCTCCTCCTCCTCTCTCCTCCACCATCCAAACCGATTTCAACGCTTGGCCTTTGTCACTTTGCGCTTCCCGCCCCGCCCCGAACCAACAACAACAACAAAAAAAAATCCAAAAAAAGCAAAAAAAAAAAGAGCGGAAAAAATGCTGAGGAGCCCGCGGGGGGCAGCGGGGGCTCGCTCGGACGGGGGGAGAGGGAGCAAGGCAGGGCAGGCAGGGCGGCTCTAGGAGCAGCCGCAGCGATCCACGACCATGCCGGGGATCTTGCCGTAGATGATCTGCTGCTTGTCGTTGAAGTAGAGCATGTTGATCGGGGACATCTTGGTGGGCGTGCAGCACGGCCCGGCCGAGCCGCGCGGGTTCGCCTGCTGCACCAGGTGCGTGTGCGGGTACTTCTGCATGAACATGTACTCGCACTGGCCCGAGCAGTAGTTGGCCTTGTAGCGCTTGGGGGCGATGATCCAGTCCCAGCCGAACGCCTCGAAGTCCACGGTGAGCGGGTAGCGGCAGCAGCGCGACTCCGTGGAGTGCTCGTCGCAGTCCAGCCCCAGGTTCCGCCGCGAGCGCTTGTTGTTCTCCAGGACGCGCAGCTCCATGAAGGGGTGCTGGGGACAGCGGCAGGGGACAGGGATACAGCCAGAGGGGACAGGGACAGCCAGAGGGGACAGGGACAGCGGGAGGGGACAGGGACAGCCAGGAGGGGACAGCAACCCACGAGAGGGGACACAGAGACAACCAGGAGGGGACACAGGGGACAGGGACAGCAGGGAGGGGACACAGGGGACAGGGACAGCGGCAGGGGACAGGGACAGCGGGAGGGGACAGGGACAGCCAGGAGGGGACAGGGACAGCGGGAGGGGACAGGGACAGCCAGGAGGGGACACAGGGGACAGGGACAGCCAGGAGGGGACAGGGATACAGCCAGGAGGGGACAGGGACAGCGGGGAGGGGACAGGGACAGCCAGGAGGGGACACAGGGGACAGGGACAGCAGGGAGGGGACAGGGACAGCCAGGAGGGGACAGGGACAGGGACAGCCAGGAGGGGACAGGAATAGCCAGAAGGGGACATGGGGGACAGCCAGAAAGGGACACAGGGGACAGCCAGGAGGGGACAGGGACAGCCAGGAGGAGACAGGGACAGCCAGGAGGGGACAACAACCCACGAGAGGGGACACAGGGACAGCCAGGAGGGGACAGGGATGGGGTGAGGGGACAGGGACAGCCGGGAGGGGACAGGGGTACAGCCAGGAGGGGACAGGGACAGCCGGGAGCAGACAGATGTGAGGGGACGGCGGTGAGGGATACAGGACAGTGGTGAGGGGACAGTGGTGCGCAGACACAGGGGACAATGGTGAGAGGACACAGGGGACAATGGTGAGGACAATGGTGACACCATCCCCACTGCTCCACCCAGCCTGGCTGCGCTGTGCCTGGAGGTGTCCCCAGCCCCGTGGAGGTGGCACTGTCCCCACAGAACTGCCACCAGCCCCGTGGAGCTGCCATCAGTCTATTGAGGTGTCCCCAGCCCCACAGAACTGTCACTGTCCCCACAACCTGTGATCATCGTCCCTAAACTGCCACCACCCCTCGGAGCTGTCACTGTCCCCCAGCCCCATCCCACCACCCACCAGCCCCTCTGGGGACCCCCCAAACCCCCCTGTGTCCCCCTGGCAGTGCCACCCACCAATCCCTCTGGGGACATCCCAAATCTGGGGGCAGTGCCACCCATCCAGAGCCCCTCTGAGGACACCCCAAACCCCCCGTGTCCCCCTGGCAGTGCCACCCACCAGCCCCTCAGTTCTCCTTTTGGGGACACCCTGAACCGGGGGGCAATGCCACATATCCAGTCCCTCTGGGGACACCCTGAGCCTCCCCTGGCAGTGCCACCCACCAGCCCCTTTGGGGACACCCTGTTCCCCCCTGGCAGTGCCACCCACCAGCCCCTTTGGGGACACTCTGTGCCCGCTGGCAGTGCCACCCACCAGCCCCTTAGGAGACACCCTGAGCCCCATGGCAGTGCCACCCACCAGCCCCTTTGGGGACACTCCGAGCCCCCTGGCAGTGCCAGTGCCACCCACCAGCCCCTTTGGTGACACCCCAAACCCCCCTGGCAGTGCCAGTGCCACCCACCAGCCCCTTTGGGGACACCCTGAGCCCCCTGGCAGTGCCACCCACCAGCCCCTTTGGGGACACCCCAAGCCCCCTGGCAGTGCCACCCACCAGCCCCTTTGGGGACACCCTGAGCCCCTCCTGGCAGTGCCAGTGCCACCCACCAGCCCCTTTGGGGACACCCCGTGCCCCCTGGCAGTGCCACCCACCAGCCCCTCTGCGCCGGGCCCCAGCGAGGTGACGGCCAGGTCGTTGCCGTTGGGGTCGAAGGCGTTGATCTCGATGCCCCAGTTGTTGTGGGGCTGCTTGAACCAGTTCTGCAGGACGTGCTTGAAGTCGATGCTCTGCCAGTGGCCGGAGCGCGAGTTGAGCTCGATCTTGAGCGAGCGGATGCGGATGTGGCGGCTGCCCTCGTCCGTGACGGGCTTGAGGCGCAGGATCTGCAGGTACACGGTGGAGGTGTGCTGCACCGGCCGCAGGTACACCCAGAGCTGCGCCTTCACCACCTTGGTGAACATGATCTTGGGGCTGAAGTTGAAGAAGCAGCAGTGCGGGTTGCCCTCGATCTGCACCACCGGGTCCGCTGTGGGGCGAGGGAGGGAGAGGAGGGGTCAGGGATGGGACTGGGGGACTCGGTGGGACCCCCAAACTGCGGTCCGGGAGACACGGGACTCGAGGAGGGGTCAGGGATGGGACTGGGGGACTCGGTGGGACCCCCAAACTGCGGTCCAGGAGAGACGGGACTCGAGGAGGGGTCAGGGATGGGATTGGGGGACTCGGTGGGACCGCAACACCGCGATCTGGGACAGGCGGGACTCGCTGTGGGGCCAGGAGAGGTCAGGGATGGACCTGGGAGCCCCCAAACCGCGGTCCGGGAGAGCCGGGACCCGCTGTGGGGTGAGGAGGGGTCAGGGATGGGATTGGGGGGCTCAGTGAGATCCCTCGGTGGGACCCCCAAACTGCGGTCCGGGAGAAACGGGACTCGAGGAGGGGTCAGGGATGGGATTGGGAACCCCGATGGGACCCCCAAACTGCGGTCCGGGACAGGCGGGACCCGCTGTGGGGTGAGGATGGGCTTGGGACCCCTCGGTGGGACCCCCAAACCACGCTCTGGGGGAGCCGGGACCCTCGGGGATCCCCCCTAGCCCTGTACCGGGACCCCCGATCCTCACTCAGGGACTCGAGACCCTTTCAGGGATCCCCCAGACCCACTCTGGGGCCCCTGAACCGCACTCTGGCACCCGAGACCCTCTCTGCGATCCCCCCGACCCCCGTGTGGGGACCCAAGTCCCTCTCTGGGATCCCCCAGATCCACAGCGGGACCCCCGAGCCGCACTCTGAGACCCCCGAGCCCCTCTCTGGAATCCCCAGCCGCACTCCGGGACCCCCGAGCCGCACTCTGGGACCCCCCTCGCTCCTCTCCACGGCCCTCCCCCCACTTTGAGACCCCCGAGCCGCCCTCCGAGCCCCCCCAGCCCCACCCCGGGACCCCCGAGAGCGGCGGGGTCGGGGCAGCCCCGCCCGGGAGGTGAAGGTCGGGTCAGAGCCCGCCCCGGGGGTCCCCGCTCGCCCCCCGACCCATGGTGGGGAGGGGTCCCTGTGTGGGTCGGGGGGGCGCTGCATCTCCCACCCCCCAAATCCCGCACTTGGGGGGCTCCCGCAGCCCCCCCAAAACCGGGAGGTGCCAAACGCGGCGACCCCCCCGAGCACCCCCCGAGCGCCCCCCGGCTCCGGGGGTCCCCCCCAGGCCCGGCCCCACATCTGGCTCGAATTGAGGTGGGAATTTGCCCCCCCCGGCCCCGGTCAGGTTTAATCGCGCCCAGCTGCGGCCGCGGCCATTTGTGCGCCGGCCCCGCGGGGGTCGCGACACCGGGAATGTCGCAAATGGGGCTGGGGGCGGCGGGGACACCCCCAAAATGGGGCTGGAGGCGGCGGGGATCCCTCCCAAAATGGGGCTGGGGGCGGCGGGGAACCCCCCATTCACCCCCCGGCAGATCGGGGGGGGTTTGACACCCGGGGGTGCGGGGCCGGTGGGTGCTGGGGGGACCTGAGGGGCTCCAGGTGGGGATTTGGGGGTTCCAGGAGGGGATTTGGGGGTCTCCAGGTGGGAATTTTTGGGGGTTCCAAGTGAGGATTTGGGGGTTCCAGGTGAAGATTTGGGGGTTCCATGTGGGGTCTTGGGGGGGGTTCCAGGTGGGAATTTTTGGGGTCTCCAGGTGAGGATTTGGGGTCTCCCGGTGAGGATTTGGGGGTCTCCAGGAGGGGATTTGGGGTCTCCAGGTGGGGATTTGGGGGTTCCAGGAGGGGATTTGGGGGTCTCCAGGTGGGAATTTTTGGGGGTTCCAAATGAGGATTTGGGAGTTCCAGGTGAAGATTTGGGAGTTCCAGGTGGGGATTTGGGGGGGGCTCTAGGTGAGGATTTGGGGGGTTTCGGTTGAGGGTTTGGGGACCTCAAGGTGAGAATTTGGGGGTCTCCAGATGAGGATTTGGGGGTCTCCAGGAGGGGATTTGGGGTCTCCAGGTGAGGATTTTTGGGGGTTCCAGGTGGGGATTTGGGGTCTCCAGGTGAGGATTTGGGGTCTCCAGGAGGGGATTTGGGGTCTCCAGGTGGGAATTTTTGGGGTCTCCAGGTGAGGATTTGGGGGTTCCAGATGGGAATCTGGGGTCTCCAGGAGCCCCCTCGCCCCCTCCCTGGTGACCCCTCTATCCCGGGGGTCTCTCTGCCCATCCCGGGGGACCCCGGGCTCGGTGAGGGGGGGGGTCCAGGCTCTGTCGGGGGGGGGGGGGCGTTGCCAGGATGCTCCTGCCGTCCCCATGGCAACGGGGGATAAAGGTTACCGGGACACCGGGCACAGCTGGGGCCGGGCGGGCGGGGGGCGGCCCCGGACCCCCCCCCCGCTCTTTGTTCCGCATTCGGGGCCCCCCGAGCTCTGCCCGCGCCCCCCCCGAGGTGCTCGGCGCTGTCCCCATGTCCGTCCCTCTGTCCCCACGTCCGTCCCTGTGTCCCCATGTCCGTCCCTGTGTCCCCATGTCCGTCCCTGTGTCCCCACGTCCGTCCTTGTGTCCCCATGTCCGTCCCTCTGTCCCCACGTCCGTCCCTCTGTCCTTGTGTCGCCGTCCCCGCGTCCCGCTGACCTTGAGCGGCCCCCGAGCCCCCCCGGACCCCCCCCCCAAAGGGCCTCATTAAGCTCCCCCCCCCCCCCCGAGGGTCGCGGGGGTCACGGGTGGCCCCTCGGGGGGGGGGGGTCGGAGCCAATTAACCCTCGCGGCTCCGGGAGGGGCTGGGGGGAACCCGAGAGCTTTATGGCCCATAAAGCGCCTTCCCCTCCTTCTGTTCAGGAACCATAAAAACCCCGCGATTGCCCGGGGGGGCGAGAGCGGAGAGAAGAGGGGGAAAAATCAAAATAATAACGGAGAGAAGCCCCCTCCTCCCTTCCCTCCCCTGCCCTGGCGCATCCGGACCCGCGGGACCCCCGGGAGGAGGGGAGGGGGCTCTGCCCTTTATTTTGGGGGGCCCCCGAGCTGCCAAAGGGGCGGCCCGAGGCCCGGGGAGGAAAACCCCAGCGTGTCGTCAATTTTATGGGTAATAAAATTTCAAAGCCGCCCGAGCGCATTTAATGCCTGGGAAGGAAATTCGGGGAGGGGGCGGCAGCGCCTCACACCTCCCTCCTTCCGCTGCCCCCCCGGGGGTCCCGCGCCGGGAGCAGGTGGAGAAAGCCCCGGGGAAACCGAGGCACGGCGGGGCCGGGACCCCAGCACGGCCCTGCTGTCACCGTCACCCGCTGTCACTCTGTGTGTCACCCTGTGTGTCACCCTGCTGTCACCCTGCTGTCACCGTCACCCTGCTGTCACCCTGTGTGTCACCCTGTGTGTCACCCTGTGTGTCACCCTGCTGTCACCCTGCTGTCACCCTGCTGTTACCGTCACCCTGCTGTCACCCTGTGTGTCACCCTGTGTGTCACCCTGTGTGTCACCCTGCTGCCACCCTGCTGTCACCCTGCTGTCACCCTGTGTGTCACCCTGTTTGTCACCCTGCTGTCACCCTGTGTGTCACCCTGTGTGTCACCCTGTGTGTCACCGTCACCCTGCTGTCACCCTGCTGTCACCCTGTTTGTCACCCTGCTGTCACCCTGTGTGTCACCATCACCCTGCTGTCACCCTGTGTGTCACCCTGTGTGTCACCCTGTGTGTCACCCTGTGTGTCACCGTCACCCTGCTGTCACCCTGTGTGTCACCCTGCTGCCACCCTGCTGCCACCCTGCTGTCACCCTGTGTGTCACCGTCACCCTGCTGTCACCCTGTGTGTCACCCTGCTGTCACCGTCACCCTCCTGTCACCCTGTGTGTCACCCTGTGTGTCACCCTGTGTGTCACTGTCACCCTGCTGTCACCCTGCTGTCACCCTGCTGCCACCCTGTGTGTCACCGTCACCCTGTGTCACCATCACCCTGCTGTCACCCTGTGTGTCACCCTGCTGTCACCCTGCTGTCACCCTGTGTGTCACCATCACCCTGCTGCCACCCTGTTTGTCACCCTGCTGTCACCCTGTGTGTCACCCTGCTGCCACCCTGTGTGTCACCGTCACCCTGTGTCACCGTCACCCTGCTGTCACCCTGTGTGTCACCGTCACCCTGCTGCCACCCTGTTTGTCACCCTGCTGTCACCATCACCCTGCTGTCACCCTGTTTGTCACCCTGTTTGTCACCCTGCTGTCACCCTGGTGTGACCCTGCTGCCACCCTGTTTGTCACCTTACTGTCACCCTGCTGTCACCCTGATGTCACCATCACCCTGCTGTCACCCTGTTGTGTCACCCTGTTTGTCACTTTACTGTCACCCTGCTGTCACCCTGCTATCCTGTTGTGTCACCCTGCTGTCACCCTGTTGTGCCACCCTGTTTATCACTTTACTGTCACCCTGCTGTCACCCAGGTCACGGTGCCACCTGCCCCGTGTCCCCAGGTTGCTCCCAGGTCCCAGTGGCACTGGGAGCGGTGCCAGTGCCCGGTGACAGTCCCCAGGTCCCCAGTGCCCGGTGCCAGGTCCCAGCACGCAGTGACCGCTCACGGTCCCTGCTGCCAACTCCCAGTTCCAGTCCCAGTCCCAGTCCCAGTTCCCAATTCCCAGTTCCAGTCTCAGCTCCCAGTCTCAGCTCCCAGTCCCCACTCTCAGCTCCCAGTTCCAGTCCCAGTTCCCTGGTTTCAGTCCCAGTTCCCAGTTCCAGTCCCAAGTCTCAGTTCCCAGTTCCAGTTCCTGTCTCAACTCCCAGTTCCAGTCCCCACTCTCAGCTCCCAGTCCCAGTCCCAGTTCCCTGGTTTCAGTCCCAGTCCCAGTTCCAGTCCCAAGTCTCAGCTCCCAGTTCCAGTCCCTGCTCCCAGTTCCCAGTCCCTGATCCCAGCCTCAGCTCTCAGCTCCCAGTTCCAGTCCCCGCTCTCAGCTCCCAGTCCCAGTCCCAGTTCCTGGTTTCAGTCCCAGTCCCAGTTCCCAGTTCCAGTCTCAGTTCCCAGTTCCAGTCCCCTGTCTCAACTCCCAGTTCCCAGTTCCCACTCCCCAGTGTCTTCCCAGTCCCCAGTGCCCTTTTTCAGCTCCCAGTCCCAGATCCTAATCCCAGGCCCCAGTCCCTGTCCCAGTCTCAGTCCCCAGTCCCCATTTCCCACTCCCCAGTGTCCTCCCAGTCCCAATCCCAGTCTCCAGTGCCCTGTCTCAGTTTCCAGTCCCCATCCCTGTTCCCAGTTCCTGGTCCCAGTACCCAGAGCCAGCTCCCAGTGCTGGGCCAGGTGCCACTGCCAGCTCCCAGTGCCAGTCCTGTGTCCCCAGTCCCAGCTCCCAGTCCCAGCTCCCAGTCCCAGTCCCAGCTCCCAGTGCCAGCTCCCAGTCCTGTGTCCCCAGTTCCCTGTGCCATCTCCCAGTGCCAGCTCCCAGTCCTGTGTCCCCAGTCCTGTGTCCCCAGTCCCCCGTGCCATCTCCCAGTGCCAGCTCCCAGCACTCAACTCCAGCTCCCAGTCCCAGTTCCTGTTCCCAGTCCTGTGTCCCCAGTGCCAGCTCCCAGTAACAACTCCCAGCACTCAGAACCAGCTCCCAGTTCCCTGTCCCAGCTCCCAGTGCCACCTCCCTGTCCCCAGTGCCAACTCCCAGTGCTCAGGACCAGCACCCTGTCCCCAGCCCCAGTTCCCAGTACCACCTCCTAGTTCCAGTTCCCAGTTCCCAGTCCCAGCTTCCAGTTCCCAGTCCCAGTTCCCAGTCCCGGGTCCCAGTGCCACCTCCTAGTCCCAGTCCCAGTTCCCAGTCCCAGCTCCCAGTCCCAGGACTCAGTTCCAGGTCACAGTCCCTTGTCCCCGGACCCCAGTCCCAGCTCCCAGTGCCACCTCCCCAGTGTCACCAGCCTGTCCCCAGCCGCAGTCCCCAGTGCCGGCTCTGCTCCCCAGCTCGGGGCCCCTCTCCCAGTCCCAGTCCCCTCTCCCAGTTCCCGGCGCTGTCCCCTCCTTGTCCCCTCCTTGTCCCCTCCTTGTCCCCTTGTCCCCGCGCACACGAAGCGGCCCCGCGGGACCCGCACGGACCGGGGGGGACCGGAGGGGGCTCGGGGACCCCCGGGAGGGACTCGGGGACTCCCGGGGGAGGCTCAGGGACCCCCGAGAGGAGTCGAGGACCCCCGGGACGGACTCAGGGATCGCCGGGAGGGATTCAGAGACCCCCGAGAGGGACTCGGGGACCCCCGGAAGGACTCGGAGACCCCCGGGAGGGACTCGGGGATCGCCGGGAGGGACTCGGGGATCGCCGGGAGGGCTCAAGGACGCCCGGGAGGACTCGGGGAGCCCCGGAGGAGGCTCAGGAATCCCCGATAGGAGTCGAGCACCCCCGAGAAGGACTCAGGGACCCCCGGGGGGGTCTCGGGGAGGACGGGGCGCCCCGCGGGGCCATCGGTGCCGAGTACCGGGGAGGGCAGCGGGGAACCGGGAGCGGAGCCGAGGTCGGGGGGAAGGGGGGGGATCCGGGCCGGGGCTGGGGGGCCGGCGGCGGGGGTGGGGGGGAGTCCTGCGGCGAAGTTTGCAGCGGAACAAAGGGCGGCACTGACTTTCCTGGGCCATGCTGATGACGGTCTCGGTGGTGGCGTGGTACTCGTCCTCCTCCAGGTACTCGTCGTGCTGCAGCGAGTCCCCCTGGAAGTCGTGGAGGTCCAGGAGCTGCTGGAGCGGGGGGGCCTTGGGCAGCAGCTGCTTCACCACCTCCCGGGTGATGTTGGGCGCTTCCTTCAGCCGCAGCTTGCTCAGGATCTGCGACTTGATGCTCTCCAGGCGCAGCTCTTTGCTCTGCCGCCGCCACAGGCACACGGGGCAGGCGGGCTCGGAGGCGGGGGGCTGCTCCACCGACCCCCCGCCCGCCACCGCGGCCACCAGCGAGCCCAGCAGCCACCACAGCGGGGCCATGCCGGGGGGGGACAGCAAAAAATACATCGGGGAAAAAAAGAAAAAAAAAAAAACAAACAAACCCAAAAACAAAAAGAAGCAAAAAAAAAAAAAAAAAAAAAAAAAAAAAAAAAGAGAAACAAGAGGGAGGGGATTAAAAAAATAATAATAATAAAAAAATAAAAATAAAATAAGCAAACCCTTCCCCACCGGGCCGCCCCCCCGCCCCGCTTCCACCGCAGCGCGCAAGGGGGGGGAAGGCGGTAACGGCGGCGGGGGCGGGGAAGCCCCGGGGGGGGCCGAAGGGGGGGGGGGGGATGAAAAAAAGCGGCGGCAGCGGCGGCCCCGGGGTTTTATACCCCAAGAGAAGTGTGTCGTCAGCGGCCTTGATTGGCTGCGGGCGCACAAAAGAGGTTCTGGCAGGGGCTTGGCACCAGCCGCCGCCGGCCCCCCGAGCCCCGGGAACGGCCCCGCCGCCGCCCGGTGCGCTCGGGCACCCCCGGCCCGCCCCTCGGCTCGGGGGGGGCCCCGGGGGGCGGCCCCGGCTGGCGGCGAGCGCGGCGGGATGGACGCGAGTCCCGGCAAGTGCGCCCCCCCACCCCCGGGGGACCCCCGAGCTCCCCCCGGGCCCGCTCCGGGCCGGCCCCGCTGGAACCGGGCACGGGATCCGGCACCGGAGCGCCCCGCAGGGACCGGGAGCGGTGGAGCCCGGTCTGGGGGTGCCCGGCTGGGACTGGGGGGCTCAGAGACCCCCGGAGGGGCTGAAATTCGGGGAGGGCGTAAAAGTGCCCGGTCTGGAGCATCCCGGCACCGGGCACGGGATCCGGCACCGGAGCGCCCCGCAGGGACCGGGAGCGGTGGAGCCCGGTCTGGGGGTGCCCAGCCGGGGGTTGGGGGGCTCGGAGACCCCCGGAGGGACTGAAACTCGGAGAGGGGGTGCGAAGCTGCCCGGTCCGGAGCATCCCGGCACCGGGAAGTGCTGCGGGAGCACCGGGAGGGACCGGGAGCGGTGGAGCCCGGTCTGGGGGTGCCCAACCGGGGGTTGGGGGGCTCGGAGACCCCCGGGGGGCTCCAGCGGATGGGGACGGGGTAAAAGTGCCCGGTCTGGAGCATCCCGGCGCCGGGAAGTGCTGCGGGATCGCCGCTCCAGGAGGGACAAGGACACCAAGCACAGTTTGGGGGACACCGGGACCTTTGGGGGGTCACGGGGGTCCCGTCCCCTACACGGGGGCGCTCGGGGGAGGGGGGCCCAGCGGGGTCCTGCCCACCCCGCACCGGCACCGGGCAGCGCTCCCAGGAGGAGCAACGAGGGGACCCCGGCCCTGAGACCACCGTGGGGACCCCCGGGTGACCGGGACCCCCCTCCCCTTTTACCGGTGCCCGCCCCATCAGAACCATGGAGAGGGGAAACCCCACCGGGGGGCTCTGGGGGGGGTCCCGGTGGGTTTTGGGGGGGGGGGAGCGGCCCCGTTGCCCCCCGGTCCCGGCGGGGTTGGTGCCGGTGCCGCAGCCCCGCGGGCAGCGCGCCCCCGTGCGGCCGGGGCGGGAACTGCAGCGGGGGCGCTTTGGGGACAGCGACAGCGACAGCGACAGCGACACGGGACACGCGACACGGGACCCCCGACACCGCCACCGAGCGTGTCCCCCTGCGGTGTCCCCGCTGCCACAACCCCGGGGGTGTCGCTTCCCGTTTGTCCCCTCGCCGCCGGTGTCCCCGCGCCCCCCCGGTGTCCCCGCGCTCCGCGGTGACCCCGGCAGGCGGGGCCCGGCACCGAGCGGGTTAAGCGCGGCTGTGACGCGGCCCCGGCCCCGCCCCCGGGCTGGAGCTGTCAGCGGCCCCGGTAACGGCGGCGCGGGCGGGGGGCGGCCCCAGGGTCCCCAGGGTGTCCCCGGGTGTCCCCGGGGGTGGGGACGCGGCCTGGGGGGGGTCCCGGTGCGGGGGTGGCGGGGGGGGGAGGTTGGGGCCGTGCCGGGGCCGTTCCGGGGGGGCGGCGTCGCTCGGAGCCTTCCGGGGGACAGCGGGGACCCCCCCGGCCCGAGCGGTTCCGGTCCCCGCGGGACAGCGCCACCCCCCCTTGGGGACACCCTGGGGACACCCTGGGGACAGCCGCGTGTCCCCGCGGCCACAGCGCCGGGGCCATTTCCGCGTGGCCGCCTTTGTGTCGCCGTGTCCCCACGGCCACGTCCCCCGTGTCCCCGAGGGCCACGTCCACATCGCCACCTCCCCCGTGTCCCTGTATCCCCACACCCCATGTTCTCCTGTCACCCCATCTCCACAGTTATGTCCCCGTGTCACACTGTCCCCATGTCCTCACATCTGCATGTCAACGTCCCCACATCCTCATGTCCCCAAATCCCCACGTCCCAGTGTCCCTACATGTCACCCTGTCCCAGGTGTCCCTAAAATCCCACTGTCCATGTCCCCCTGTCCCCCTGTCCCCATATCCTCCTGTCTCCAAATCCCCACATCCCAGTGTCCCCAAAATCCCCAATGTCCATGTCCCAATGTCCCCCTGTCCCCTGTTAGCACATCCCAGTGTCACCCTGTCCCCACATCTTCCTGTCCCCAAATTCCCACATCCCAATGTCCCCACATCCCCGTGTCCCCAAAATCCCAATGTCCCCAAATTCCCACATCCCAGTGTCCCCAATGTCCCCACATCCCAATGTCCATGTCCCCAATGTCCCCCTGTATCCGCATCCCCGTGTCCCCAAACTCCCACTCTCCATGTCCCCAATGTCCTCCCGTCCCCCTGTCCCCATATCCTCCTGTCCCCAAATCCCCACATACCAGTGTCCCTAAAATCCCAATGTCCCTGTCCCCCTGTCCCCACATCCCCGTGTCCCCAAACTCCCACTCTCCATGTCCCCAATGTCCCCCTGTTTCCTGTCCCCACATCCCAAGGTCCCCAAAATCCCAGTGCCCATGACCCCCTGTCCCCCTGTCCTTCACATCCCAGTGTCCCCCTGTCCCCCTGTCCCCAAACTCCCACTCTCCATGTCCCCCTGTCCCCCTGTCCCCAAACTCCCACTCTCCGTGTCGCCAATGTCCCCCTGTCCCCAAACTCCCACTTTCCATGTCCCCAGTGTTCCCCCGTCCCCCTGTCCCCATATCTTCCTGTCCCCAAATCCCCACATCCCAGTGTCCCTAAAATCCCAATGTCCTTGTCCCCCTGTCTCCGCATCCCCGTGTCCCCAAACTCCCACTCTCCATGTCCCCAATGTCCCCCTGTCCCCCTGTCCCCAAACTCCCACTCTCCATGTCCCCAATGTCCCCCTGTCCCCCTGTCCCCATATCCCAATGTCCATGTCCCCAATGTCCCCCTGTCCCCATTATTCGGGGTCACTCCGGACCCTTCCCCGAGCGCTCCCCTGACCCCGCGCTGCCCCCGCCAGGTGTCGCGGCCGTATCGCGGCCGTGTCGCGGCCGTGTCGCGGTGTCGCGGCCATGGCGGGGCTGCTGCCGGCGCTGGTGGCGGTGTCGCAGAAGGCGGCGGAGGTGGCGCGGCGCTGCCGGGCGGAGGAGCCGCTGTTCCGGCTCCTGGTGGCCGAGAAGTCGGGCCCGGAGCGCAGCGCCCGCTTCGAGCGCGACTTCAAGACGCTGGCGGATGTCCTGATCCAGGAGCTGATCAAACACGACCTGGGGACACAGGTGGGGACAGCCCCGGGGTGGCCCGGGGTGGGTGGCACCTCCCGGGTTGTCCCCTGAGCCGTCCCCGGTGTCGCCGCAGTTCCCCGAGCTCCGGGGACACATCCACGGCGAGGAGAGCAGCGAGTTCAGGGACGCGAACGGTGAGAGGGGACAGCGGGGACAGCGGGGACAGCGGGGACAGGGAGGGGACAGCGGGACAGTGAGGGGACAGCGGGACAGGGAGGGGGTGACAGGAAGGGGATAGAGGGGACAGCGGGGACAGAGGGGGACAGGGAGGGGACAGAGGGGACAGCGGGGACAGGGAGGGGACAGAGGGGACAGTGAGGGGACAGCGGGGACGGCGGGACAGGGAGGGGACAGCAGGGGACAGCGGGTGACAGGAAGGGGATAGAAGGGACAGGGAGGGGACAGGGATGGGACAGTGGGGACTGAGTAGGGACTGCGGGGTGGGGACATCTGTGGGGACAGCAGGATGGGGACACAGAGGGAACACACGTGGGGATGTGGGGCCAAGGTTGAGGAGGGAGGGAGGGAGTCCCCAAGTCCCGATGTCCCCAAGTCCCGATGTCCCCATGTCTCCATATCCCAGTGTCACCCTGCCCATGTCCCCCTGTCCCCATGTCCCCACATTCCCACGGCTGAGTCGGGGGTCCCTGTGCCATGTCCCCGGCAGGTGGCACGGTGACAGTGCGGGTCGGTGCCACCTCGGGGTGTCCCTGTGCCACCCTGGGTGTCCCCATGCCATGTCCCTGTGTGATTTGGGTCCCGGCAGGTGGCATGGTGACAGTGCGGGTCGGTGCCACCCTGGGTGTCCCCATGCCATGTCCCTGTGTGATTTGGGTCCCGGCAGGTGGCACGGTGACAGTGCGGGTCGGTGCCACCCTGGGGTCTCCCTGTGCCACCCTGGGTGTCCCCGTGCCATGTCCCTGTGTGATTTGGGTCCCGGCAGGTGGCACGGTGACAGTGCGGGTCGGTGCCACCCCGGCGGACACGGTGGCCCTGCTGGTGGCCGTGCTGGGCCCCGAGCACACGAGGGCGGCCGAGCTGCTGGCAGAGGCCGTGCACCAGGAGGTGACACTTGGGGACACGGAGCTGGATGGCATCGACCCAGGATTGTCCCCGGGGGACCTCGGGATCTGGATAGACCCCATTGGTGAGAGGGGGGGGGGACAGGGATGGGGATGGGAATGGGATGGAGGGGACAGAAACAGGAACAGGGACAAGGATGGGGACAGGGATGGGGACAGGGACGGGATGGGGACAGGGGTGGGACAGGGGTGGAGATGGGATGGAGGGGACAGAAACAGGAACAGGGACAAGGATGGGGACAGGGAATGTTGTGAGGTGGGGACAGGGATGGGATGGGGTGGGATGGGGTGGGGTAGAGGGGACAGAAACAGGGACAGGGATGGGGACAGGGACAGGGATGGGACAGGGACAGGGATGGGACAGGGATGGGGACGGGGACAAGGACAGGGGATGGGACAGACTGGGATGGGATAGAAACAGGAAAGGGGACTGTGGAGTGGGATGGGGACAGGGACAGGGACAGGATGGGGTTGATGGGATGGGATGGGATGGGGACAGGGATGGGGACAGGGGTGGGGACAGAGATGGGGACAGGGATGGGGACAGGGATGGGATGGGATGGGATGGGATAGAGGGGACAGAAACAGGGACAGGGATGGGGACAGGGACATGGGGCCAGGGCCAGGGCAGGGCTGGCACCCCCCCGACCCCCTGGCGCCCCCAGACTCCACCAACGAGTTCATCGGGGGGCGCGAGGACGTGGCCGCCGTCGATGGCGTCGCCCCCGGGGGGCTGCGCTCGGCCCTGGTGCTCGTGGGGGCCTTTGAGCGCCACAGCGGGGTCCCCGTGCTGGGGGTCATCAACGAGCCCTTCTTCCAGAGGGACCCCCAGACCCACAGGTACGGCCCGAGCCCGCAGCCGGCACCCCCGGGACCCCCAGGACCCCTGAAACTGCACCCCGGGACCCCCAGGACCCCTGAAACTGCACCCCGGGACCCCCGGGACCCCTGAGACCCCTGACCCTGCACCCCGGGACCCCCAGGACCCCTGACTCTGCACTGGGGGTGCTTGTCACCCTGTCCCCCACACTTCAGGATCACTGTCACCCTTGACCCTTCACCCCAGGGTCCCAATTCCCCCCATATTGGGGTCCCCATTCCCCACATCCTGGGATCCCAATTTCCCCATTTTCACCCACCCTGGGGTCCCATTTCCTCAATTCCCCCCCATCTCGGGGTCCCAATTCCCCCTCACCCCGGGGTCCCTGTCCCCCCTGACCCCTCACCCCAGTGTCCCCATTCCCCCCATTTTGGGGTCCCCATTCCCCCCACCCTGGGGTCCCCATTCCCCCCTCACCCTGGGGTCCCAATTCCCCCATTTCCCCCCACCCTGGGGGTCCCAGCCCCTCACACCCCCCACCCCAGGATCCCCATTCCCCCCACCCCAGGGGTCCCAATTCCCCCATTTCCCCCCATATCAGGGTCCCCATTCCCCCCATATTGAGGTCCCCATTCCCCACACCCTGGGGTCCCAATCCCCCATTTCCCCCATTTCGGGGTCCCCATTCCCCCCCCCTCCGTGTCCCCCCACCTCACCCCCGTGTCCCCATTCCCCACACCCCGGGGGTCCCAGTCCCCCATTTCCCCCCATATCAGGGTCCCCATTTCCCCCATGTCGGGGTCCCCATTCCCCTCACCCCGGGGGTCCCAATCCCCCATTTCCCCCCATTTCGGGGTCCCCATTTCCCCCATATTGGGGTCCCCATTCCCCTCACCCCCGTGTCCCCATTCCCCACACCCCGAGGGTCCCAATCCCCCATTTCCCCCCATTTCGAGGTCCCCATTCCCCTCACCCCAGTGTCCCCATTTTCCCCCTCCGTGTCCCCCTACCTCACCCCGTGTCCCCATTCCCCACACCCTGGGGTCCCAATCCCCCATTTCCCCCCACCCCAGTGTCCCCATTCCCCTCACCCCGTGTCCCCCCACCTCCCCCCGTGTCCCCGCAGGTGGCAGGGTCGCTACCACTGGGGGGTGGCTCACGGTGCCACCCGCCTGTGCTCGCTGTCCCCTCCGCTGCCCCGCGCGCGTCCCCGCGTGGTGCTGAGCCGGGCCGAGAGCGCTGCGGTGCGGGGGGCTCTGGCCTCGCTGGGCGGGGGTCCCCCGGTTTTCGCGGCCGGGGCCGGGTACAAGCTGCTCTGCGTGGCGCTGGGGCTGGCGGACGCCTTCGTGCTGTCGCAGGCCACCACCTTCGCGTGGGACTCGTGCGCCCCGCACGCCGTGCTCCGGGCGCTGGGCGGGGGCGTCGTGGCCTTGGCGGGGGCGCTGCGGGCGGGGGGCGGCACCGGGGACCCCCCCGAGCTGCGCTACCACCGGGCCGGAGCGGGAACCGGGCCCGAGCGCTGGGCGAACCGAGAGGGGCTCGTGGCGTTCGTGCATCCCCCGGTGCTGCGGGCGGTGCTGGGGGCGCTGCGGGAGGTGGGGGGCGATGGGGGCGTGGGGGGCACGGGGGGCAATGGGGACACGGGGGGCGATGGGGACTTGGGGGACATGGGGGACATGGGGGGCTTGGGGGACAATGGGGGCGATGGGGGCTTGGGGGGCGATGGGGGAGTGGGGGGCACAGGGGGCAATGGGGGCGTGGGGGACACGGGGGGCTTGGGGGGCTTGTGACACGGGCTGGGGGACAATGGGGTGGGGGATTTGGGGGGCTGGGACCCCGGGATGTGGGGTACGGGGGGCTTGTGACACGAACTGGGGGACAATGAGGGGGGGTCGAGGGGCTGGGACCCCGGGGAGTGGGTCAGGAGCGGCTGGGGGGCAATGGGGTGGGGGATTTGGGGGGCTGGGACCCCGGGAGGGGGGAAATGGGGGGCTCAGGGGCATTGGGGTGGGAGTCAGGGGGTCTGGGACCCCCGGGTGGGGGTCAGGAGGGGCTGGGACCCCGGGTAAAGTGTAGGGGGGCGCAGGGACCCCGAGCTGGGCGTCAGGGGGGCTTGGGGACATTGGGGTGGGGGATTTGGGGGGCTGGGACCCCGGGTGTGGGGTCAGGGGTGACAGGGACCCCCAGATGTGGGGTCAGAAGGGGCTGGGACCCCCAGGGGGAGGGTCCGGGGTGTTTGCGACCCCCGGGTGAGGGGCTGGGGGTCCCCAGGACCTCGGGGTGCGGGACCAGGGGGACAGGGACCAAGGACAGGGGGACAGAGGGGACAGAGGGACCCCGGTGTGGGGTCAGGGGGATCTGAGACCCCCAGGTACGGGTCAGGGGTCACAGGGACCCCCCGGTGGGGGGTCAGGGGTCACAGGGACCCCGGTGCGGGTCGCGGTGGAAACTCCGAGTCCCGGGTCCCCTGTGTGGGACCCCCGGTGTCCCCAAATGTCCCCAAATGTCCCCAAATGTCCCCCCTCAATAAAGGATCGCTCGCAGCCGTTGGTGTTTTGCCGGACCGGGGCCCGGGGGGCGGTCCCGGTTCCGGTCCCGGTGCCGGTCCCGGTGCCGGTTCGAGTCCCGGTGTCGGTCCCGGTGCCCATCCCGGGCCGGGGGGCAGTCCCGGTTCCGATCCCGGTTCCGGTTCCGATCCCGCTGTCGGTCCCGGGCCGGGGGGCGGTGCCGGTGCCCATCCCGGGCCGGGGGGCGGTCCCGGTTCCGATCCCGGTTCCGGTTCCGCTCCCGCTGTCGCTTCCGGGCCCAGGGGAGCAGTCCCGGTGCCGGTCCCGGGCCGGGGGGCGGTCCCGGTTCGGGTCCCGGTGCCGGTCCCGGTGCCCATCCCGGGCCGGAGGGCGGTGCCGGTGCCGGTCCCGGTGTCGATCCGGGCAGGGGGGGCGGTCCCGGTTCCGATCCCGGTCCCGGTGGCCATCCCGGGCCCAGGGGGGCGGTGCCGGTGCCGGTGCCGGGGCGGTCCCGGGGCGGTGCCGGGGCTCTCGGGGCTCGCCCCCGTCATATGATCCGGAGCCCTCGGGAAGGGCGGCGGTGAGCGGGACCGGGAGCGGGCGGGGAACGGCGCCGGGACCACCGGAAACGGGGGCAAACGGTACCGGGACCGGGGAGAACGGGGAGGGACCGGGTCCGGAACCGGGACTGGAGGGGAAACGGTACCGGGACCACCGGGACGGGCGGGGCAGGGGGGGGAACGGCACCGGGACCGGGGAAAACGGGGGAAACGGCACCGGGAGCGGCGGAACCGGAGGAGGACGGGGAGGGAACGGGAACGGGCCCGGGATCACCGGGAGTAGGGGAAAGTGGTACCGAGACCGGGTGGAAACGTTACCCGGGACCACCGGGAGTGGGGAGGGAACGGCACCGGGACCGGGGGGATTGGAGGGGTGGAACGGCACCGGAACCGCGGGGAGTTGGGGAAAGTGGTACCGGGACCCCCGGGAGTGGGTGGGAGCGGTGCCCGGGACCACCGGGAACCGGAAGGGGAGCGGCACCGGGAGCGGGGCAGGGGGAGAGCAACCCCGGGAACTCCGGGAGCACCGGGGGATGAAGCAGAACCGGGACCGGGATTTGAGAGGGAGCGGTACCGGGAGTACCGGGAGCGGTACCGGGAGTACCGAGACAGGGGGGGCACCGGGAGCGGTACCGGGAGCGGTACCGGGAGCGGTACCGGGAGCGGTCCCGGGAGCACCGGGCCGGGCTGGAGCGGTCCCGGAGCCGGTACCGGTATCGGGGCGGGGCCCGGCCCGGCGGTTCCGGTAGCGGTACCGGGGCCGGTCCCGGAGCCGGTGCTGAGCGGCGGCTCCCGCAGCACGGCCGGGCCATGGCGATCGAGGGCGGCCTGAAATGTGTGAAGTTTTTGGTTTTCTTCTTCAACTTCATCTTCTGGGTGAGTCCGCGCCCGGGGGGCTCCCGGTACCGGCAGAACCGGGGGGACCCTCCCGGCCATCCCCAATTCGGGGGTCCCGGGCAGCGGGGGGGGGGTCCCGGTGCTGGGGGAGGCGCGGGGGGGGGGGGGGGGGTTGTTGTCGCTTTGGGTGAAGCCGCGTCCTGTCCCCAACGGGGGCACGGGGGACCCCGAAATGGGGGGGGGGGGGGGGCAAAATGAGGGGGGGGGACCCCAGAATGAGGGGGGGACCCCCGGGGGGGGCGGGACGGGGCTTTGGGGAAGTCGGGGTGAGGAAAGAGCGGCGGAGCCAACGGCCGGAGCGGGGGGGGACACTGGGGGACACTGGGGGGACACTGGGGGACATTGGGGGACACTGGGGGACACTGGGGGACATTGGGGGGATATTGGGGGGACACTGGGGGGATATTGGGGGACACTGGGGGGACATTGGGGGACACTGGGGGGACATTGGGGGACAGTGGGGGACATTGGGGGACATTGGGGGACATTGTGGGGATATTGGGGGACATTTTGGGGACATTGGGGGGGACATTGTGGGGATATTGAGGGACATTGGGGGGACACTGGGGGGACAATGGGGGGATATTGGGGGGACATTTTGGGGATATTGGGGGGACACTGGGGGATATTGGGAGGATACCGGGGGACATTGGGGGGACATTTTGGGGACACTGCGGGAGCATTGGGGGGGCACTGGGGGACACTGGGGGGTATTGGGAGGACACTTGGGGGACATGGGGGGACATTGTAGGGACATTGGGGGGACATTGGGGGGTATTGGCGGACATTGGGGGGACATTGGGGACATTGTGGGACATTTTGGGGACATTTTGGGGATATTGGGGGGACATTGGGGGGGACATTTTGGGGACATTGGGGGGACATTGGGGGACATTGGGGGGACATTGGGGGGACACTGGGGGACATTTTGGGGACATTTTGGGGACGGTTTGGGGACATTTTGGGGACACCGGGGGGGCACACGGGGCCCCTTCCCGCCCCCCCCCGCCGCTGTCCCCACCCCGGCTGAGTCACCCCTGGAGTGGCCGCGGGGGGGGACACGGGGACACACACGGTGACACGGGGCCACCCCCGCGCTGTTTGCGCGCACCGGGCACGGGCAGGGTGGGATGGACCCCCCGGACCCCCCCCCCGGGACCCCCGAGCGGGGTTCGCGGTGCCCCCCCCGCGCTCGCGCGTGCCCGGAAGGCCGAAACTTCCGGAACGTCCCCCTGGGCCCCCCCCGTGTCCCCCCCGTGTCCCCTCCCACCCCGGTTTGTCCCCAAATCGGCGGCGCGGGGGGGTTTGGGGAAGGGGCTTGGGCAGGGGGGGTCCCCGACGCTTTCTGCCCCCCCCGTGTCCCCTCCCCTGGCGGGGGGGCTCCGCTGGTGTCCCCCCCCTTCCTCATTTTGTCCCCAAGTCCCCAAATCGGAGCTGAACGCCCCGGGGGGATTTTGGGGAGGGGGTTCGTGCATTGGGGCGGTCCCCGACTCTCTGTGCCCCCCTGGTGTCCCCCCCTCCTCATTTTGTCCCCAAATCGGAGCAGAAGGCCACAGGGGGATTTTGGGGAGGGGGTTCGTGCATTGGGGGGGTCCCCCGACTCTCTGTGCCCCCCCCCGTGTCCCCTGGTGTCGCCCCCCCCGGTTTGTCCCCAAATTGGCGCCGCGGGGGGATTTGGGGAGGGGGATTGGGCAGGGGGGGTCCCCAGCTCTTTGTGCCCCCCCCGTGTCACCCCCCGCCTCATTTTGTCCCCAAATTGGCGCCGTGGGGGGATTTGGGGAGGGGGTTCGTGCATTGGGGACCCCCCCGACTCTCTGTGCCCCCCCCGTGTCCCCCCCGCCTCATTTTGTCCCCAAATCGGCGCCGTGGGGGGATTTTGGGGAGGGGTCCGTGCACTGGGGACCCCCCCATCTCCCCGTGCCCCCCAGGTGTGCGGCGTGGCGCTGGTGGCCGTGGGGGTCTCGGTGCTCGTGGCTCTCGGTAGGGTCCCGGTGGCCCCGGGGGGCGCCTCGGGCTGGACCCCCGCCGCCATCGTGGCCCTGGGGGTCGTCATCGTCCTCACCTCCTTCTTCGGCTGCTGCGGCGCCTGGAGGGAGAGCTACTGCATGGTGACCACGGTGAGGAGGGGGGACACCCCCGGGAGACCCCCGAGAGACCCCCGGGGCAGCCTGGGACACCCCCGGGACCCCTGACCCAGCCCTGAATAGGGAAACCCCCGGGATACCCCCGGGACACCCCCCAGGGACCCCTGACCCAGCTACTGCATGGTGACCACGGTGAGGAGGGGGGACACCCCCGAGAGACCCCCGAGAGACCCCCAAGAGATCCCCAGGGACCCCTGACCCAGCCCCAAACACTCCCGGGGACCCCCGACCCAGCCCAGAATGGGGAAACCCCCGGGACCCCAGACCCAGCTACTGCATGGTGACCATGGTGAGGAGGGGGCTGCACCGGGGAGACCCCCGGGACACCCCCAAGAGACCCCCGAGAGACCCCAGGGACCCCCAGGGACCCCTGACCCAGCCCTGAATGGGGAAACCCCCGGGGACCCCTGACCCAGCTACTGCATGGTGACCACGGTGAGGAGGGGGCTGCACCGGGGAGACCCCCAGGACACCCCCAAGAGACCCCCAGGGACCCCCGGGGACCCCTGACCCAGCCCTGAATGGGGAAACCCCCGGGACCCCCCGACCCAGCTACTGCATGGTGACCATGGTGAGGAGGGGGCTGCACTGGGGAGACCCCGAGAGACCCCCGAGAGATCACCCAGAGACCCCCAGGGACCCCTGGGGACAGCCCCGGGACCCCCAGGGACCCCTGACCCAGCCCTGAATGAGGAAACCCCCGGGGACCCCTGACCCAGCCCCTCATGGTGACCACGGTGAGGAAGGGGCTGCGCCGGGGACACCCCCGAGAGACCCCCAGGGACCCCCGGGACAGCCCCGAGAGACCCCCGAGACCCCCGGGGACCCCTGACCCAGCCCTGAATGGGGAAACCCCCAGGACACCCCCGGGACCCCAGACCCAGCCCCTCATGGTCACCACGGTGAGGGGGGGGCTGCACCGAGGACACCCCCGGACACCCCAGGGACCCCAGACCCAGCCCAGAATGAGGAACCCCCCAAGGACACCCCCAGACCCCCCCAAGGACACCCCCCGACTCCCCCTGACCCACCCGCGCCCCCCTTTAATCCCCACTGGGACCCCCCCAACATCCCCCAACCTCAGCTGTAACCCCCTCCCCAGCCCCCCCTGACCCCCCTGACCCCTCCGTGACCCCGTGACCCCTCCGTGACCCCCCCGTGCCCCCCCAGTTCGCCGTCCTGCTCAGCCTCATCTTCCTGGGCGAGGTCGCCGCCGCCATCACCGGTTACGTCTTCAGGCACAAGGTGGGTGGGGGTCCCGACCCCTCCCCGACCCCTCCCCAGCCCCGGGGGTCCCTGCGCCCCCCCGTGACCCCCCCGTGCCCCCCCAGGTGCCCGGGCTGGTGGAGGAGGGGCTGTGGCAGGCGCTGAGGGGCTACGAGCAGGACCCGACCCTGGCTGCTGTCCTGGATGGGGTCCAGCAGGAGGTGAGGCTGGGGGCTGCCCTAATGTGGGGAGGGGGCTGCCCCAGGACCCCGCCCCTGGGTGGATTCCAGCATGGGGGTCACTTTAAACTGGGGAGGGGGCTGCTCCAGGACCCTTCCTGGATGGATTCCAGCATTGGGATGACCCCGATTTGGGGAGGGGGCTGCTCCAGGACCCTTCCTGGATGGATTCCAGCAGGAGCTGAGTCTGGGATCTCCCTAATTTGGGGAGGGGGCTGCTCCAGGACCCCTTCTGGATGGATTCCAGCAGGGGGGTGACCCCGATTTGGGGAGGGGGCTACTCCTGGACCCATCCTAGATGGCTTCCAGCACTGGGGTCTCCCCGATTTGGGGAGGGGGCTGCTCCTGGATCCCTCCTGGGTGGATTCCAGCAGGAGGTGAGTCTGGGGTCACCCCAATTCACCCTTAATTAGGGGAGGGGGCTGTTCCTGGACCCTTCCTGGGTGGATTCCAGCATGGGGGTCACTTTAATTTGGGGAGGGGGCTGCTACCAGGACCCCTCCTAGATGGATTCCAGCACTGGGGTCACCCCGATTTGGGGAAGGGGCTGCTCCTGGACCCCTCCTGGGTGATTCCAGCACTGGGGAGACCCTGATTTGGGGAGGGGCTGCTCCTGGAACCCTCCTGGATGGATTCCAGCAGGAGCTGAGTCTGGGATCTCCCTAATTTGGGGAGGGGGCTGCTCCAGGACCCTTCCTGGGTGGATTCCAGCAAGAGCTGAGTCTGGGGTGATGCCCAATTCACCCCCAATTTGGGGAAGGGGCTGCTTCAGGACCCCTCCTGGGTGGATTCCACCACTGGGGTCACCCTGATTTGGGGAGGGGGCATGCTCCAGGACCCTTCTGGATGGATTCCAGCATTGGGATGACCCCGATTTGGGGAGGGGGCTGCTCCAGGACCCCTCCTGGATGGATTCCATCAAGAGCTGAGTCTGGGGTCATGCCCAATTCACCCCCAATTTGGGGAGGGGGCTGCTCCAGGACCCTTCCTGGGTGGATTCCAGCATTGGGATAACCCCGATTTGGGGAGGGGGCTGCTCCTGGACCTGCCCCTGGGTGGATTCCAGCATGGGGGTCACCTTAATTTGGGGAGGGGGCTGGTCCTGGACCCCTCCTGGATGGATTCCATCAAGAGCTGAGTCCGGGGTGGTGCCCAGTTCACCCCCAATTTGGGGAGGGGGCTGCTCCTGGACCCCTCCTGGATGGATTCCAGCACTGGGGTGACCCCGATTTGGGGAGGGGGCTGCTCGAGGACCCCTCCCCACCATTCCTGGCCGGTTTTGGGCAGTTCTCCTGCTGCGGGGTGAACAATTTCACGGACTGGGCCAGCCTGGAGCCCTTTGCTGCCAACGCCTCCGTGCCCAGCTCCTGCTGCCGCCACCCCGGCCCCGCCTGCAACGCCCACCCCAGCCCGGCCACCGTGTTCACCCAGGTGAGACCCCTCCCCAATCGCTGATCCGGCCCCCAGGGGGGTCCCCGAGCCCCACCCTGAGCCCCCTCCCCATCCCAGGGCTGCCTGCCCAGCCTGGAGGCCTGGCTCAAGAGGAACATGCTGGTGCTGGCGGCCGTGGCGCTGGGCATCGCCTTCTTCGAGGTGAGAGACCCCCAAATTGGGGCTGGGAACCCCCCAAAACTGGGGCTGAGATCCCCCAAAATTGGGGCTGGAACCCCCCAAAACTGGGGCTGAGAACCCCCGAAAACTGGGGCTGAGATCCCCCAAAATTGGGGCTGAGACCCTTCAAAATTGGGCTGGGAACCCCCCAAATATGGGCTGGGAACCCCCCAAATTGGGGCTGAGATCCCCCCCAAAATTGGGCTGGGAACCCCCGAATATGGGCTGGGAACCCCCCCAAATATGGGCTGGGAACCCCCCAAAATTAGGCTGAGACCCCCCCCAAATGTGGGGGCTGAGACCCCTCAATAATTGGGGCTGGGAACCCCCCATGTCAAACTGACCCCCCCCAGTGTCCCTGTCCCCACTGTCCCCACTGTCCTCCATTGTCCCCATTGTCCCCATTGTTCCATTGTCCCCTTGTCCCCACTGTCCCCATGTCCCCACTGTCCCCACTGTCCCACTGTCCCACTGTCCCCATTGTCCCCACATGTCCCCATTGTCCCCCCATTGTCCCCATGTCCCCATGGTCCCCATGTCCCCATTGTCCCCCATTGCCCCCCTTTCCCCACTGTCCCCATTGTCCCCACTGTCCCCATTGTCCCCATTGTCCCCACTGTCCCACTGTCCCACTGTCCCACTGTCCCCACTGTCCCCATTGTCCCCATTGTCCCCATTGTCCCCACTGTCCCCATTGTCCCATTGTCCCCCCATTGTCCCCATGTCCCCCATTGTCCCCCATTGCCCCCCTTTCCCCACTGGCCCCATTGTCCCCACTGTCCCCATTGTCCACTGTCGCCATTGTCCCCATTGTCCCCACTGTCCCCACTGTCCCCATTGTCCCCATTGTCCCCACTGTCCCCATTGTCCCCACTGTCCCCGTTGTCCCCACTGTCCCCACTGTCCCTATTGTCCCCATTGTCCCCATGTCCCCCCTGTCACTGTCCCTGTCCCCCTGTCCCCATTGTCCCCACTGTCCCCCCACTGTCCCCACTGCCCCCATTGTCCCCATGTCCCCACTGTCCCCATTGCCCCCCACTGTCCCCACTGTCCCCATTGTCCCCATTGTCCCCACTGTCCCCACTGTCCCCCTGTCACCGTCCCTGTCCCCCCATTGTCCCCACTGTCCCCTCCATGTCCCTGTCCCCACTGTCCCCATTGTCCCCATTGTTCCCACTGTCCCCACTGTCCCCACTGTCCCCATTGTCCCCATGTCCCCATTGTCCCCACTGTCCCCACTGTCCCCATTGTCCCACTGTCCCCCACTGTCCCCACTGTCCCCACTGTCCCATTGTCCCCATGTCCCCACTGTCCCACTGTCCCCCACTGTCCCCATTGTCCCCCCATTGTCCCCATTGTCCCCATTGTCCCCATGTCCCCATTGTCCCCACTGTCCCCACTGTCCCCATTGCCCCCACTGTCCCCACTGTCCCCATTGTCCCCACTGTCCCCACTGTCCCCATTATCCCCACTGTCCCCATGTCCCCACTGTCCCCACTGTCCCCATTGTCCCACTGTCCCCACTGTCCCCATTGTCCCCATTGTCCCCATTGTCCCCATGACCCCCTGTCACCATCCCTGTCCCCCCAGGTCCTGGGCGTTCTCTTCTCCTGCTGCCTCATGCGGGGGATCCGCAGCGGCTACGAGGTCATGTAGCCCCCCCCCCAAATTCCTGCCCCCCCTGGGGGTCCCAGGGGGGCTCTGGGGTCCCAGCAGGGCCCAAGTGCCGCCCCCCCCCCCCTTTGGGGGTCCTGGGGGGCTCGGGGGTCCCCCCGGGTTTGCAATAAAGAGGAAAAGCTTCTGGAGAGATGAGTGGGGCTGGGGGCGTCTGGGGGGGTCTCTGGTGGGGTTTGGGGTCTCTTTGGGGGATTTGGGGGGGTCTTTGGGGGTCCCTTTGTAGGGTTTGGGGTCCCTTTGGTGGGTTTGGGGTCCCTTTGGCGGGTTTGGGGTCTCTTTGAGGGGTTTGGGGGGTCTTTGGGGTGGGGGTCCCTCCTGGGGGGGACGAGGACCCTGTGGGGTTGGGGTCTCTAATGGGATTGGGGGTCTCTAATGGGGTTGGGGGGCTCTAATGGGGTTGGGGGTCTCTAATGGAGTTGGGGGTCTCTAATGGGGTTGGGGGTCTCTAATGGGGTTGGGGGGCTCTAATGGGGTTGGGGGGCTCCATCCTGGAGATTTGGGGTCCCCCTGTGCCCCATATGGGGTCAAGGGGACTGGTCCTGGTGGCTCTGGGGGCTCTGAGTGCCACCCCCATGTCCCCAAATCCTCACGTGTCACCTCAGTGTCCCCAAATCCTCACGTGCCACCCCCATGTCCCCAAATCCTCGGTGTCCCTCAGTGCCACCTCCATGTCCCCAAATCCTCGGTGTCCCTCAGTGCCACCTCCATGTCCCCAAATCCTCACGTGTCACCTCGGTGTCCCCCAAATCACCCGAGCTGAGTGAAAACAGGGACGGGCGAGTTTGGGGTGCTCATTCCTCATCCTTGGGGGTTTAATTTGGGTCTGGGGGCTCTGGGCCAGTCTGGGCAGGATGAGGGCCAGGGTCAGGTCTGTGATACCCCAAGTGCCACCTCCATGTCCCCAAATCCCAAACAAGGACAAGTTCAGAGCGTTTATTCTGCATCCCTTGGGGCGTTTATTCCCCACCTTTGAGGGGCTCATTCCCCAATCTCGGGTGGGTTTAATTTGGGTCTGGGGGCTCTCAGCGGCCGCCCAGGGCCGGTTTGAGCAGGATGAGGGCCAGGGCCAGGTCCCCAAATCCCCTTCCATCCATGACCCTGAACAGAGCAAGGACAGATGAGTTCATGAGGTTTATTCCCCATCCTTGGGGCGTTTATTCCCCATCCTTCAGGGCTTTGACTCCCCAATCTCGGGTGGGTTTAATTTGGGTCTGGGGGCTCTGGGCCAGTCTGGGCAGGATGAGGGCCAGGGCCAGGTCTGTGACACCCCAAGTGCCACCTCTGTGTCCCCAAATCCCAAACAAGGACAAGTTCAGAGCGTTTATTTCTGCATCCCTTGGGGCGTTTATTCCCCATCCTTCAGGGCTTTGATTCCCCGATCTCGGGTGGGTTTAATTTGGGTCTGGGGGCTCTCAGCGGCCGCTCAGGGCCGGTTT
Organism: Setophaga petechia; assembly: GCA_024362935.1. NCBI lineage: Eukaryota > Metazoa > Chordata > Aves > Passeriformes > Parulidae > Setophaga > Setophaga petechia. The sequence goes on from JANCRA010000385.1 coordinate 38,737, forward strand.
GAGCAGGATGAGGGCCAGGTCCATGTCCCCAAATCCCCTTCCAACAATGACCCTGAACAGATCCATGACAGGTGAGTTCATGAGGTTTATTCCCCCTCCTTGGGGCGTTTATTCCCCATCCTTCGGGGGATGGATTCCCCAATCTCGGGTGGGTTTAATTTGGGTCTGGGGGCTCTGGGCCAGTCTGGGGCAGGATGAGGGCCAGGGTCAGGTCTGTGACACCCCAAGTGCCACCTCCATGTCCCCAAATCCCAAACAAGGACAGGTGAGTTCAGAGCGTTTATTCGGCATCCCTTGGGGCGTTTATTCCCCACCTTTGAGGGGCTCATTCCCCAATCTCGGGTGGGTTTTAATTTGGGTCTGGGGGCTCTCAGTGGCCACCTTGGGCCAGTTTAGGCAGGATGAGGGCCAGGGCCAGGTCCCCAAATCCCCTTCCAACAATGACCCTGAACAGATCCATGACAGGTGAGTTCATGAGGTTTATTCCCCATCCTTGGGGCGTTTATTCCCCATCCTTCAGGGCTTTGACTCCCCAATCTCGGGTGGGTTTAATTTGGGTCTGGGGGCTCTGGGCCAGTCTGGGCAGGATGAGGGCCAGGGCCAGGTCTGGACACCCCAAGTGCCACCTCTGTGTCCCCCAAATCCCAAACAAGGACAAGTTCAGAGCGTTTATTCTGCATCCCTTGGGGCGTTTATTCCCCATCCTTCCGGGCTTTGATTCCCCGATCTCGGGTGGGTTTAATTTGGGTCTGGGGGCTCTCAGCGGCCGCCCAGGGCCGGTTTGGGCAGGATGAGGGCCAGGGCCAGGTCTGTGACACCCCAAATGACACCTCCATGTCCCCAAATCCCAAACAAGGACAGATGAGTTCATGAGGTTTATTCCCCATCCTTGGGGCGTTTATTCCCCATCCTTCAGGGCTTTGATTCCCCAATGTCGGGTGGGTTTAATTTGGGTCTGGGGTCTCTCAGCGGCCGCCCAGGGCCGGTTTGGGCAGGATGAGGACCAGGGCCAGGTCCATGGGGCTCCAAGTGCCACCTCCATGTCCCCAAATCCCAAACAGGACAGATGAGTTTGCGAGCTTTATTCCGCATCCTTCAGGGCTTTTGATTCCCCAATCTCGGGTGGGTTTAATTTGGGTCTGGGGGCTCTCAGCGGCCGCCCAGGGCCGGTTTGGGCAGGATGAGGGCCAGGGCCAGGTCCACGAGGGCCGAGGGCAGGTATGAGGCCGGCAGCCAGAGCAGTTTGGCGTCCCAGCCCGCGCTGTAGCGGCTGCGCGGGTGCTGCGCCCGCAGCGCGTGCTCCATGCAGCGCGTCACCTTGGCCAGGTCCGGGTCACACAGCAGGGACAGCAGCAAACGCTGCACACGCAGGTCTGGGGGACACAAAAGGGACAGGGACGGGGGTCAGGGGGGGCTGGGGGGTGTGGGGAAAGGGGAAACTGAGGCAGGGGGGAAATTGTGAAATTTGGGGTTTGGGGGATGCAGGAAAAGGGTCAGGAAAGGGAAACTGAGGCAGGGATGAGATGCTGAATTTTGGGATCTGGGGAAGTGGAAAAGGGTCAGGAAAGGGGAAACTGAGGCAGGAGTGAAATTGTGAAATTTGGGGGTTGGGGGATGGAGGAGAAGGGAAATTGAGGCAGGGGTGAGATGCTGAATTTTGGGAGGCCAAGAAAAGGGAGGTGAAAGGTGGAAAGGGTCCGGGTCACACAGCAGGGACAGCAGCAAACGCTGCACACGCAGGTCTGGGGGGACACAAAAGGGACAGGGACCGGGGCTCAGGGGGGGCTGGGGGTGTGGGGAAAGGGGAAACTGAGGCAGGGAAAAGGGTCAGGAAAGGGGAAACTGAGGCAGGGAAAAGGGTCAGGAAAGGGGAAACTGAGGCAGGGGGGAAATTGTGAAGTTTGGGGGTTGGGGGATGCAGGAGAAGGGTCTGGAAAGGGGAAACAGGCAGGGGTAAGATGATGAATTTTGGGAGGTGGAAAAGGGTCAGGAAAGGGGAAACAGGCAGGGTGAGATGATGAATTTTGGGATCTGGGGAGGTGGAAAAGGAGTCAGGAAAGGGGAAACTGAGGCAGGGGTGAAATTGTGAAATTTGGGGGTTGGGGGATGCAGGAAAAGGGTCAGGAAAAGGGAAACTGAGGCAGGGGTGAAATTGTGAATTGTGGGGTTAGAGGGATGCAGGAAAACAGAAACTGAGGCAGGGATGAGATGCTGAATTTTGGGATCTGAGGAGGTGGAAAAGGAGTCAGGAAAGGGGAAACTGAGGCAGGGTGGAGAAGCTGAATTTTTGGGGTTTGGGAGATGCAGGAAAAGGGAAACTGAGGCAGGGGTGAGATTGTGACACTTGGGGTTTGGGGGACACTGGGAAAAAAAGGGAAACCGAGGCAGGGGTGAGACATTTGGGTCTGGGGAGGTGGCAGAGGGTCAGGAAAGGGAAACCGAGGCAGGGATGAGATGACGAATTTGGGGAGGTGGAAAAGGGTCAGGAAAAGGGAAACTGAGGCAGGGGTGAAATAATGAAATTTGGGGTTTGGGTGATGCAGGAGAAGGGAAACTGAAGCAGGGTGAGAAGCTGAATTTTGGGGTTTGGGGAATGCAGAAAAAGGGAAACAAGACACTGAATTTTGGGGTTTGGGAGATGCAGGAGAAGGGAAACTGAGGCAGGGGTTGAAATTGTGAATTTTGGGGTTTGGGGGACGCTGGGAAAAAAGGGAAACCGAGGCAGGGGTGAGACATTTTGGGTCTGGGGAGGTGGCAGAGGGTCAGGAAAAGGGAAACTGAGGCAGGGATGAAATTGTGAATTGTGGGGTTTGGGGGAGGTGGCGAAGGGTTGGGGAAAGGGAAACTGAGGCAGGGATGAGATGCTGAACTTTGGGGAGGTGGGGAAGGGCTAAGAAAGGGGAAACTGAGGCAGGGGTGAAATAATGAAATTTGGGGTTTGGGAGATGCAGGAAAAGGGAAACTGAGGCAAGGGTGAGAAGCTGAATTTTGGGGTTTGGGAGATACAGGAAAAGGGAAACTGAGGCAGGGTGAGGTGCTGCCGTTTGGGGGTTCAGGGGTGCCCCGGGGTCCCCGGCTCACACTGGGGCAGGAAGCTCTCGCCGTAGCTGCTCCTCGTGGCCGGCTCCAGGCGCTCCCAGCGCTGCCGCAGCGACGCCTCCAGCGAGTCCAGGTCGGTCACGTTGGTCTTGAAGAACCCGGGCTCCACAATGCTGACCTTGACCCCAAAGTGCCGCATGTCCCGCCTGGGGAGGGGCCAGGGGGGGCACAGAGGGGTCAGGGGGGTCACAGAGGGGTCAGGGGGGGTCACAGAGGGGTCAGGGGGCAGCCAAAGGGGTCAGGGCATGGCCAAAGGGGTCTTCAAGAACCCTGGCTCACCTTGACCACAAAGTGCCGCATGTCCTGCCTGGGGAGGGGGGTCAGGGGGGTCACAGAGGGGTCAGGGGGTGGTCAGGGGGGTTATGGGGTGATTAGCAGGGTCAGGGGGTGGTCAGGGGGGTCAGGGATGTCTTGAAGAACCCCGGCTCCACAATGCTGACCTTGACCCCAAAGTGCCACATGTCCCGCCTGGGGAGGGGGCAGGGGTCACAGAGGGGTTATGGGGTGGTCAGGGGGGTTATGGGGTGATTAGGAGGGTCAGGGGGGTGATCAGGGGGGTCAGGAACGTCCTGAGGAACCCCGGCTCCACCACGCTGACCTTGACCCCAAAATGCCACATGTCCCACCTGGGGAGGGGGCAGGGGGGTCACAGAGGGGTCAGGGGGTGGTCAAAGGGGTCAGGGGTGGCCAGAGGGGTCATGGCACAACCAGGAGGGCGCAGACCGTGCCCAGGGGGGCTCTCAGTCCATGCCCAGAGCTCTCAGTCCATGCCCAGAGGGCTCAAGCTGTACCCAGAGTTCTCAGCCCATGCCCAGAGCTCTCAGCCCATGCCCAGAGCTCTCAGTCCATGCCCAGAGCTCTCAGTCCATGCCCAGAGGTCCCAGCCCATACCCAGAGCTCTCAGTCCATACCCAAAGGGCTCTCAGTCCATGCCCAGAGCTCTCAGTTCATACCCAGAGCTCTCAGCCCATGCCCAGAGCTCTCAGTCCATGCCCAGAGGTCCAGTCCGTACCCAGGGACCCAGTCCATGCCCAGAGGGCTCAAGCTGTACCCAGAGCTCTCAGTCCATGCCCAGGGCTCTCAATCCATGCCCAGAGCTCTCAATCCATGCCCAGAGCTCTCAGTCCATGCCCAGAGCTCCCAGCCCATGCCCAGGGCTCTCAGCCCATGCCCAGAGCTCTCAATCCATGCCCAGAGCTCCCACTCCATGCCTGGCACTCAGCCCATGCCCAGGAGGGCTCAGGCTGCACCCAGGGGGCTCTCAGTCCATGCCCAGAGCTCTCAGTCCATACCCAGAGGGCCCAGTCCATGCCCAGAGGGCTCAAGCTGTACCCAGAGCTCTCAGCCATGCCCAGAGGGCCCAGCCCATGCCCAGAGGGGTCAGTCCATACCCAGAGCTCTCAGCCCATACCCAGAGGTCCCAGCCCATGCCCAGAGCTCCCAGTCCATGCCTGGCGCTCAGGCCATGCCCAGGAGGGCTCAGGCTGCGCCCAGGGGGCTCTCAGCCCGCGCCCGGGGCTCGGTGCCCACCTGAGGCTGTCGGAGAAGGCCTCGATGCAGTATTTGGAGATGCAGTAGCCGCCGCCGTTGGCGGAGATGCGGCCCAGCACGCTGCTGGTGTTCACCACGCGGCCCCCGCGCGCGCTTCAGCAGCGGCAGCAGCTGCAGCGTCACCTCGATGGCGCCCAGCGCGTTCACGGCCAGCACCCGCCGGAAATCCTCGATGTCCATCCACTCCGTGGGGCCGATGGGGTTGGCGATGCCCGCGTTGTTCACCAGCCCAAACAGCCCTGGGGGGACACAGAGTGTGGGGGCACCCCAAACTGGAACCCGTAATGTCCCCCAGACCACCACAGTGTCCCCTGGGACCCCCAGAGTGTCCCCATGTGTGTCAATGGCCTGAATTCACCAGCCCAAACAGCCCTGGGGTGTCACAGAGTGTTCCAAACTGGAACCCCCAGAGTGTCCCCTGGCACCCCCAGAGTGTCCCCACATGGGTCAATGGCCTGAATTCACCAGCCCAAACAGCCCTGGGGGGACACAGAGTGTGGGGGGACCCCAAACTGGAACCCTTAATGTCCCCCAGGACCACCAGAGTGTCCCTTGGGACCCCAAGTGTGTCCCCACATGGGTCAATGGGGTTGGCGATGCCCGCGTTGTTCACCAGCCCAAACAGCCCTGGGGGGACACGGAGGGTGGGGGACCCCCGGAATGGCACCCCCAGAGTGACCCCTGGAACCCCGAGAGTGACCCCTGGCACCCCAGTGTGACCCCTGGCACCCCCAGAGTGACCCCTGGCACCCCCAGTGTGACCCCTGGCACCCCCAGAGTGACCCCTGGCACCCCCAGAGTGACCCCTGGAACCCCCAGAGTGACCCCTGGCACCCCCAGAGTGTCCCCTGGCACCCCCAGTGTCCCCTGGGACCCCCAAAGTGTCCCCACACAGGTCAATGGGGTTGGTCACACTCTGTTGTTCACCAGCCCAAACAGCCCTGGGGGGACGTGGAGGGTGGGGGACCCCCAGAATGGCACCCCCAGAGTGTCCCCTGGGACCCCCAGAGTGACCCCTGGCACCCCCAGAGTGTCCCCACGTGTCCCACATCCCCTCCCCATGTCCTTGTCCCCCCGGTGTCCCGTGTCCCACAGCCCCTCCCCATGTCCTTCTGTCCCCCTGTCCCCCACAGCCCCTCCTTGGGGTCTCCACATCCCCCCTGCCCCCATGTCCCCTGTCCCCTCCTTTGGTCCTTGTCCCTCCGTGTCCCTTCGCCAAGCCCCCATCCCCTTTTCCCCCTTCCCCAAGCCCCCAGCCCCTCCCCAATCCCCCCTTTTTCCCCCCCACCCCTCACCTTTGTCGCCCACCTCCCTGTGCACTCAGCCCCTCCTGAAGCCCCCAGCCCCTTTCCCCATCTCTCCATGCCCCCATCCCTCACCTTTGTCCCCCACCTCCCTGTGCACCCGCCCCCCTCTCCAAGCCCCCAGACCCTTTTCCTCCCCTCCCCAAGCCCCCCAGCCCCTTTTCCCCCACTCTCCCCTCTCCCCCCATCTCCTCCCGAAGCCCCTATCCCCTTTTTCCCCCTTCCCCAAGCCCCCAGCCCCTTTTCCCCCCCACCCCTCACCTTTGTCGCCCACCTCCCTGTGCACCCACTCGGCGGCGCGGCGGATGCTGTCGGAGCGGGTGACATCGAGCAGGACGGTCCTCAGGTGTCCCCCGGGGGTGTCCCCGCGCAGGCTCTCGGCGCCCTGCGGGGTCAGGCACGCGGCCAGCACCCGGTAGCCCTGCCGGGCCAGCCGCCGGGCCAGCAGCCGGCCGAAGCCGCTGTCGCAGCCCGTGATGAACACGTGCTTGTCCCGCACCGACGGCAGCGTGCGCCGGTCCCCGCAGCAGCCAGCACAGAGCCCAGAGCAGGGCCAGGAGCGCCAGGTACAGCAGCATGGCCTGGGGGGACAGGGGACACGTGTGACACTGTCAGTGCCAGCACAGAGCCCAGAGCAGGGCCAGGAGCGCCACGTACAGCAGCATGGCCTGGGGGGACAGGGGACACGTGTGACACTGCCAGTGCCAGGTACAGCAGCATGGCCTGGGGGACAGGGGACATCCACCCTGTGTGACACTGCCAGTGCCAGGTACAGCAGCATGGCCTGGGGGGACAGGGGACACGTGTGACACTGCCACTGCCAGCACAGCGCCCAGAGCAGGGCCAGGAGCGCCAGGTACAGCAGCATGGCCTGGGGGACAGGGGACACGTGTGACACTGCCAGTGCCAGGTACAGCAGCATGGCCTGGGGGACAGGGGACATCAACCCTGTGTGACACTGCCAGTGCCAGCACAGCGCCCAGAGCAGGGCCAGGAGCGCCAGGTACAGCAGCATGGCCTGGGGGGACAGGGGACACGTGTGACATTGCCAGAGAGAGAGACCCCCATCCTGTGTGACACTGCCATTGCCAGGGCCAGGAGTGCCAGGTACAGGAACACGGCCTGGGGGGACAGGGGACATCAACCCTGTGTGACACTGCCTGTGCCAGCACAGAGCCCAGAGCAGGGCCAGGAGCGCCAGGTACAGCAGCATGGCCCTGGGGGGACAGGGGACACGTGTGACACTGTCAGTGCCAGGTACAGCAGCATGGCCTGGGGGACAGGGGACACGTGTGACACTGCCACTGCCAGGTACAGCAGCATGGCCTGGGGGGACAGGGGACACGTGTGACATTGCCAGAGAGACCCCCACCCTGTGCCAGGAGCGCCAGGTACAGGAACACGGCCTGGGGGGACAGGGACATCAACCCTGTGTGAGTGACACTGCCAGTGCCAGGTACAGGAACATGGCCTGGGGGCGACAGGGACATCAGGAACCCCTGCCCTGTGTGACACTGCCAGTGCCAGGTACAGGAACATGGCCTGGGGGGACAGGGGACATCAACCCTGTGTGACACTGCCAGTGCCAGGGCCAGGAACATGGCCTGGGGGCGACAGGGGACATGTGTGACACACGAGAGAGAGACCCCCACCCTGTCTGACCCACCCTGTGTGACCCCCACCCTTGTGCCAGGTGCAGGAGCACGGCCTGGGGGGGACAGTGGACACATGGGACACCCGAGAGAGAGACTCCCACCCTGTGCCAGGTACAGCCACACGGCCTGGGAGGGGACAGGGGACATCAGGGACCCCCGCCCTGTGTGACCCACCCTGTGCCAGGTACAGGAGCACGGCCTGGGGGGACAGGGGACACATGGGACACACGAGAGAGAGACCCCCACCCTCTCTGACCCCCCACCCTGTGTGACCCTGCACTGCCACCAGTGCCAGGTACAGGAGCATGGCCTGGGGGGGGACAGGGGACACCTGGGACCCCCGCCAGGACCCCCGAGGGGCTCAGTGGGACCCCCAGCCCCCCACCCTACCCTGAGCACGGGGGTCTCACCTCCCACAGACAGAGCGGTCACTCGGGACTGACCCCTCGGAGTGACCACTGGGGCTGACCCCTGGGACTGACCCCTGGGACTGACCACTGGGGCTGACCCCTGGGACTGACCCCTGGGACTGACCCCCGGGACTGACCCCTGGGGCTGACCCTCGGACTGACCCCTGGGACTGACCCCCGGACTGACCCCTGGGACTGACCCCTGGGACTGACCCCTGGGACTGACCCCGGCTGGCTCCGGTCACTCGGGACTGACCCCCGGGACTGACCCCGGTTCCTCCGGTCACTCGGGGCTGGCTCCGGTCACTCGGGGCTGGCTCCTCCTCCGGTGTCCCCGCGGGTGCCCGGGGGGGTCCCGTCCCTCTGGGGTGGGGAGGGGTCCCCCCAAGCCCCTCCGGGCCCCCCGCCCCGCCCGGTCCCGCTCCGGCCCGGGCCAGGCCCGGATTAACGGGGCCGCGTCACCGCCGGGCACGGGGGGGCTCCGGGGGGGTCCCCTCGGGCCCGTCCCCCCCGCCCGGGGCAGCGGCGACCCCCGGGACCACCGAGACCCCCCGGGACCCCCGGGCCGGACCCTGCCCTGGCCGGGACCCCCAGCCCGGCTGTGCCCGGGTGGGGAGGGGGCCCATGGGGGCCGTGGGACCCCCCAGCAGGGACACGGGCCCCCCCTGCGGGACCCCCATGGGGGAATTTGGGGTCTCGGGACCCCCATCCTGGGGGAATTTGGGGTCTCAGGACCCCCATAGAGAGGATTTGGGGTCTCAGGACCCCCATGGGGTGGGATTTGGGGTCTCGGGACCCCCATCTGGGGGATTTGGGGTCTTAAGACCCCCATGGGGGGGGATTTGGGGTCTCAGGACCCCCACCGAGGGGGGTTGGGGTCTCAGGACCCCCATAGAGAGGATTTGGGGTGTCAGGACCCCCATGGGGGGGGGGATTTGGGGTCTCAGGACCCCTTGAGTGAAGATTTGGGGTCTCATGACCCCCATGGAGGATTTGGGGGTCTCAGGACCCCCATGGGGGGGATTTGGGGTGTCAGGACCCTTTTAGTGAAGATTTAGGGTCTCAGGACCCCCATCACAGGGGGGATTTGGGGTCTCAGGACGCCCCCACCCCATTGCCGGGAGACCCCCAGAACAGGGGGGTGAAGAGTGGGGGGGGGGGGTCCCCACATCTCTCAGGGGGCTGGGGGGGGTCTCTGGGCAGGGGGGGGGCTCCAACACCTCAGGGGGTGCAGGGGGGGGGTCCCCATTACGTCGGGGGTGCAGAGGGGGGGGTCCCCACTTCCCTCGGGGGTCCCCAAGGTCTCTCGAGGATGCAGGGGGGGGGGTCCCCAGCTCTTCCTTCCTGGGGCAGAGGGGGGGTCCCCATGTCCCTCTTGGGGGAGGGCAAGGGGGGTCCCCAAGTCTCTCAGGGGGTCCCCACGTCCCTCAGGGGGGGTTCCCCACGTATCTGGGGGGGTCTCCAAGTCCCGGGGGGGGCAGAGGCGGGGGTCCCCAAGTCTCTCAGGATTGCAGAGGGGGGGGTCCCCATGTCCCTCAGGGGGTCCCCACGTCCCTGGAGGAGCAGAGGGGGGGTCCCCAAGTCTCTCAAGGATGCAGAGGGGGGGTCCCCACATCCCTCGGGGGGTCCCCACGTCCCCTGGGGAGGCAGAGGGGGGGTCCCCACACAGCTGGGGGGGCACAGGGGGGGTCCCCACGTACCTGGGGGGTGGAGGGGGGGGTCCCACACACCTGGGGGGGCAGAGGGGGGGGTCCCCACGTCCCTCGGGGGGTCCCCACGTACCTGGGGGGGCAGAGGGGGGGTCCCCACGTACCTGGCGGGTGGAGGGGGGGTCCCCAAGTCCCGGGGGGGGCAGAGGGGCTCCGGGCGCTGGCTCCGGCCGCGGCCTCGGGGCCGTGTGAGCCGGGGGGGGGGCGGGGAAACAGGGGAGGGGTCCCGGGGGATTTGGGGCGGGGGGCGGGGGGGGCCAAGGCCGCTCCTCCCCCCCGTGCCTGGCACGGCCAGAGCTCCTGCGGGGGGGATTGGGAGGGGGAAAATCACCCCAAAATGGGCCCTGACCCCTCCCAATGGGAGAAAATCACCCCAAAACAAACTCTGACCCCTAAATGGGGGAAAATCACCCCAAAATTGGTCCTGACCCCCCCACAATGGGGAAAAATCACCCCAAAATTGGCCCCTGACCCCTCAATGGGGGAAAATCACCCCAAAATGGGGCCTGAGCCCCCCTCAATGGGGGAAAATCACCCCAAAATGGGGCCTGAGCCCCTCCCAGCAGGGAATTAAAGCCCTGCCACCCCCCAGATTTGGGGGAAATCACCTCAAAATGGGGCCTGACCCCTCCCCATGGGGGGATAATCCCCCCAAAATGGGGCCTGAGCCCCACAATGGGGGAAAATCACCCCAAAAATTGGCCCTGACCCCCTCCCAGCAGGGAATTAAAGCCCTGCCACCCCCAGATTTGGGGGAAATCACCCCAAAATTGGCCCTGACCCCCAAAATGGGGGAAAATCACCCCAAAATTGGGACCCGAGCTCCCTCAATGGGGGAGAATCACCCCAAAATTGGCCCTGACCCCCCACAATGGGGGGAATCACCCCAAAAACAAACTCTGACCCCTAAATGGGGGAAAATCACCCCAAAATTGGCCCTGACCCCGTCCATGAGGGAATTAAAGCCT
>JANCRA010000386.1:0-49351 GCA_024362935.1 Setophaga petechia
TGCAGTGTGCCTGGAGCTCAGGGCTTTCTGGATGAAAAAACCCTTACCCTAGGCGTAAGCCTAAGCCCTAAAACTGGTCAATCAGCCTAGGGTTAGGGACGGTCCCAAGGAAAAATGTGCGGAGGCAGCCATGTTGTGGCACTTTTTCGATCCCCTTGGGATGCCTTTGCCAGCTGAATTGTGTCTGGAGCTCAAGCCTTTCTCATTTAAAAAACCCTAACCCTAGGCGTAACCCTAACCCTAGCCCTAGCCAGGTAAATCAGCCTAGGGTTAGGGATGGCACCAAAGAAAAAGCTGTGGAGGCAGCCATGTTGTGGCGCTTTTGCGCTCCCCTTGGGATACCTTTTGCAGTTGCAGTGTGCCTGGAGCTCAGGGCTTTCTGGATGAAAAACCCCTTACCCTAGGCGTAAGCCTAAGCCCTAAACTGGTCAATCAGCCTAGGGTTAGGGACGGTCCCAAGGAAAAATGTGCGGAGGCAGCCATGTTGTGGCACTTTTTCGATCCCCTTGGGATGCCTTTGCCAGCTGAATTGTGTCTGGAGCTCAAGCCTTTCTCATTTAAAAAACCCTAACCCTAGGCGTAACCCTAACCCTAGCCCTAGCCAGGTAAATCAGCCTAGGGTTAGGGATGGCACCAAAGAAAAAGCTGTGGAGGCAGCCATGTTGTGGCGCTTTTGCGCTCCCCTTGGGATACCTTTTGCAGTTGCAGTGTGCCTGGAGCTCAGGGCTTTCTGGATGAAAAAACCCTTACCCTAGGCGTAAGCCTAAGCCCTAAACTGGTCAATCAGCCTAGGGTTAGGGACGGTCCCAAGGAAAAATGTGCGGAGGCAGCCATGTTGTGGCACTTTTTCGATCCCCTTGGGATGCCTTTGCCAGCTGAATTGTGTCTGGAGCTCAAGCCTTTCTCATTTAAAAAACCCTAACCCTAGGCGTAACCCTAACCCTAGCCCTAGCCAGGTAAATCAGCCTAGGGTTAGGGATGGCACCAAAGAAAAAGCTGTGGAGGCAGCGATGTTGTGGCGCTTTTGCGCTCCCCTTGGGATACCTTTTGCAGTTGCAGTGTGCCTGGAGCTCAGGGCTTTCTGGATGAAAAAACCCTTACCCTAGGCGTAAGCCTAAGCCCTAAACTGGTCAATCAGCCTAGGGTTAGGGACGGTCCCAAGGAAAAATGTGCGGAGGCAGCCATGTTGTGGCACTTTTTCGATCCCCTTGGGATGCCTTTGCCAGCTGAATTGTGTCTGGAGCTCAAGCCTTTCTCATTTAAAAAACCCTAACCCTAGGCGTAACCCTAACCCTAGCCCTAGCCAGGTAAATCAGCCTAGGGTTAGGGATGGCACCAAAGAAAAAGCTGTGGAGGCAGCGATGTTGTGGCGCTTTTGCGCTCCCCCTTGGGATACCTTTTGCAGTTGCAGTGTGCCTGGAGCTCAGGGCTTTCTGGATGAAAAACCCCTTACCCTAGGCGTAAGCCTAAGCCCTAAACTGGTCAATCAGCCTAGGGTTAGGGACGGTCCCAAGGAAAAATGTGCGGAGGCAGCCATGTTGTGGCACTTTTTCGATCCCCTTGGGATGCCTTTGCCAGCTGAATTGTGTCTGGAGCTCAAGCCTTTCTCATTTAAAAAACCCTAACCCTAGGCGTAACCCTAACCCTAGCCCTAGCCAGGTAAATCAGCCTAGGGTTAGGGATGGCACCAAAGAAAAAGCTGTGGAGGCAGCCATGTTGTGGCGCTTTTGCGCTCCCCTTGGGATACCTTTTGCAGTTGCAGTGTGCCTGGAGCTCAGGGCTTTCTGGATGAAAAAACCCTTACCCTAGGCGTAAGCCTAAGCCCTAAACTGGTCAATCAGCCTAGGGTTAGGGACGGTCCCAAGGAAAAATGTGCGGAGGCAGCCATGTTGTGGCACTTTTTCGATCCCCTTGGGATGCCTTTGCCAGCTGAATTGTGTCTGGAGCTCAAGCCTTTCTCATTTAAAAAACCCTACCCCTAGGCGTAACCCTAACCCTAGCCCTAGCCAGGTAAATCAGCCTAGGGTTAGGGATGGCACCAAAGAAAAAGCTGTGGAGGCAGCCATGTTGTGGCGCTTTTGCGCTCCCCTTGGGATACCTTTTGCAGTTGCAGTGTGCCTGGAGCTCAGGGCTTTCTGGATGAAAAAACCCTTACCCTAGGCGTAAGCCTAAGCCCTAAACTGGTCAATCAGCCTAGGGTTAGGGACGGTCCCAAGGAAAAATGTGCGGAGGCAGCCATGTTGTGGCACTTTTTCGATCCCCTTGGGATGCCTTTGCCAGCTGAATTGTGTCTGGAGCTCAAGCCTTTCTCATTTAAAAAACCCTAACCCTAGGCGTAACCCTAACCCTAGCCCTAGCCAGGTAAATCAGCCTAGGGTTAGGGATGGCACCAAAGAAAAAGCTGTGGAGGCAGCCATGTTGTGGCGCTTTTGCGCTCCCCTTGGGATACCTTTTGCAGTTGCAGTGTGCCTGGAGCTCAGGGCTTTCTGGATGAAAAAACCCTTACCCTAGGCGTAAGCCTAAGCCCTAAACTGGTCAATCAGCCTAAGGTTAGGGACGGTCCCAAGGAAAAATGTGCGGAGGCAGCCATGTTGTGGCACTTTTTCGATCCCCTTGGGATGCCTTTGCCAGCTGAATTGTGTCTGGAGCTCAAGCCTTTCTCATTTAAAAAACCCTAACCCTAGGCGTAACCCTAACCCTAGCCCTAGCCAGGTAAATCAGCCTAGGGTTAGGGATGGCACCAAAGAAAAAGCTGTGGAGGCAGCGATGTTGTGGCGCTTTTGCGCTCCCCTTGGGATACCTTTTGCAGTTGCAGTGTGCCTGGAGCTCAGGGCTTTCTGGATGAAAAAACCCTTACCCTAGGCGTAAGCCTAAGCCCTAAACTGGTCAATCAGCCTAGGGTTAGGGACGGTCCCAAGGAAAAATGTGCGGAGGCAGCCATGTTGTGGCACTTTTTCGATCCCCTTGGGATGCCTTTGCCAGCTGAATTGTGTCTGGAGCTCAAGCCTTTCTCATTTAAAAAACCCTAACCCTAGGCGTAACCCTAACCCTAGCCCTAGCCAGGTAAATCAGCCTAGGGTTAGGGATGGCACCAAAGAAAAAGCTGTGGAGGCAGCCATGTTGTGGCGCTTTTGCGCTCCCCTTGGGATACCTTTTGCAGTTGCAGTGTGCCTGGAGCTCAGGGCTTTCTGGATGAAAAAACCCTTACCCTAGGCGTAAGCCTAAGCCCTAAACTGGTCAATCAGCCTAGGGTTAGGGACGGTCCCAAGGAAAAATGTGCGGAGGCAGCCATGTTGTGGCACTTTTTCGATCCCCTTGGGATGCCTTTGCCAGCTGAATTGTGTCTGGAGCTCAAGCCTTTCTCATTTAAAAAACCCTAACCCTAGGCGTAACCCTAACCCTAGCCCTAGCCAGGTAAATCAGCCTAGGGTTAGGGATGGCACCAAAGAAAAAGCTGCGGAGGCAGCGATGTTGTGGCGCTTTTGCGCTCCCCTTGGGATACCTTTTGCAGTTGCAGTGTGCCTGGAGCTCAGGGCTTTCTGGATGAAAAAACCCTTACCCTAGGCGTAAGCCTAAGCCCTAAACTGGTCAATCAGCCTAGGGTTAGGGACGGTCCCAAGGAAAAATGTGCGGAGGCAGCCATGTTGTGGCACTTTTTCGATCCCCTTGGGATGCCTTTGCCAGCTGAATTGTGTCTGGAGCTCAAGCCTTTCTCATTTAAAAAACCCTAACCCTAGGCGTAACCCTAACCCTAGCCCTAGCCAGGTAAATCAGCCTAGGGTTAGGGATGGCACCAAAGAAAAAGCTGTGGAGGCAGCCATGTTGTGGCGCTTTTGCGCTCCCCTTGGGATACCTTTTGCAGTTGCAGTGTGCCTGGAGCTCAGGGCTTTCTGGATGAAAAACCCCTTACCCTAGGCGTAAGCCTAAGCCCTAAACTGGTCAATCAGCCTAGGGTTAGGGACGGTCCCAAGGAAAAATGTGCGGAGGCAGCCATGTTGTGGCACTTTTTCGATCCCCTTGGGATGCCTTTGCCAGCTGAATTGTGTCTGGAGCTCAAGCCTTTCTCATTTAAAAACCCCTAACCCTAGGCGTAACCCTAACCCTAGCCCTAGCCAGGTAAATCAGCCTAGGGTTAGGGATGGCACCAAAGAAAAAGCTGTGGAGGCAGCGATGTTGTGGCGCTTTTGCGCTCCCCTTGGGGTACCTTTTGCAGTTGCAGTGTGCCTGGAGCTCAGGGCTTTCTGGATGAAAAAACCCTTACCCTAGGCGTAAGCCTAAGCCCTAAACTGGTCAATCAGCCTAGGGTTAGGGACGGTCCCAAGGAAAAATGTGCGGAGGCAGCCATGTTGTGGCACTTTTTCGATCCCCTTGGGATGCCTTTGCCAGCTGAATTGTGTCTGGAGCTCAAGCCTTTCTCATTTAAAAAACCCTAACCCTAGGCGTAACCCTAACCCTAGCCCTAGCCAGGTAAATCAGCCTAGGGTTAGGGATGGCACCAAAGAAAAAGCTGTGGAGGCAGCCATGTTGTGGCGCTTTTGCGCTCCCCTTGGGATACCTTTTGCAGTTGCAGTGTGCCTGGAGCTCAGGGCTTTCTGGATGAAAAAACCCTTACCCTAGGCGTAAGCCTAAGCCCTAAACTGGTCAATCAGCCTAGGGTTAGGGACGGTCCCAAGGAAAAATGTGCGGAGGCAGCCATGTTGTGGCACTTTTTCGATCCCCTTGGGATGCCTTTGCCAGCTGAATTGTGTCTGGAGCTCAAGCCTTTCTCATTTAAAAAACCCTAACCCTAGGCGTAACCCTAACCCTAGCTCTAGCCAGGTAAATCAGCCTAGGGTTAGGGATGGCACCAAAGAAAAAGCTGTGGAGGCAGCGATGTTGTGGCGCTTTTGCGCTCCCCTTGGGATACCTTTTGCAGTTGCAGTGTGCCTGGAGCTCAGGGCTTTCTGGATGAAAAAACCCTTACCCTAGGCGTAAGCCTAAGCCCTAAACTGGTCAATCAGCCTAGGGTTAGGGACGGTCCCAAGGAAAAATGTGCGGAGGCAGCCATGTTGTGGCACTTTTTCGATCCCCTTGGGATGCCTTTGCCAGCTGAATTGTGTCTGGAGCTCAAGCCTTTCTCATTTCAAAAACCCTAACCCTAGGCGTAACCCTAACCCTAGCCCTAGCCAGGTAAATCAGCCTAGGGTTAGGGATGGCACCAAAGAAAAAGCTGTGGAGGCAGCCATGTTGTGGCGCTTTTGCGCTCCCCTTGGGATACCTTTTGCAGTTGCAGTGTGCCTGGAGCTCAGGGCTTTCTGGATGAAAAAACCCTTACCCTAGGCGTAAGCCTAAGCCCTAAACTGGTCAATCAGCCTAGGGTTAGGGACGGTCCCAAGGAAAAATGTGCGGAGGCAGCCATGTTGTGGCACTTTTTCGATCCCCTTGGGATGCCTTTGCCAGCTGAATTGTGTCTGGAGCTCAAGCCTTTCTCATTTAAAAAACCCTAACCCTAGGCGTAACCCTAACCCTAGCCCTAGCCAGGTAAATCAGCCTAGGGTTAGGGATGGCACCAAAGAAAAAGCTGTGGAGGCAGCGATGTTGTGGCGCTTTTGCGCTCCCCTTGGGATACCTTTTGCAGTTGCAGTGTGCCTGGAGCTCAGGGCTTTCTGGATGAAAAAACCCTTACCCTAGGCGTAAGCCTAAGCCCTAAACTGGTCAATCAGCCTAGGGTTAGGGACGGTCCCAAGGAAAAATGTGCGGAGGCAGCCATGTTGTGGCACTTTTTCGATCCCCTTGGGATGCCTTTGCCAGCTGAATTGTGTCTGGAGCTCAAGCCTTTCTCATTTAAAAAACCCTAACCCTAGGCGTAACCCTAACCCTAGCCCTAGCCAGGTAAATCAGCCTAGGGTTAGGGATGGCACCAAAGAAAAAGCTGTGGAGGCAGCGATGTTGTGGCGCTTTTGCGCTCCCCTTGGGATACCTTTTGCAGTTGCAGTGTGCCTGGAGCTCAGGGCTTTCTGGATGAAAAAACCCCTTACCCTAGGCGTAAGCCTAAGCCCTAAACTGGTCAATCAGCCTAGGGTTAGGGACGGTCCCAAGGAAAAATGTGCGGAGGCAGCCATGTTGTGGCACTTTTTCGATCCCCTTGGGATGCCTTTGCCAGCTGAATTGTGTCTGGAGCTCAAGCCTTTCTCATTTAAAAAACCCTAACCCTAGGCGTAACCCTAACCCTAGCCCTAGCCAGGTAAATCAGCCTAGGGTTAGGGATGGCACCAAAGAAAAAGCTGTGGAGGCAGCCATGTTGTGGCGCTTTTGCGCTCCCCTTGGGATACCTTTTGCAGTTGCAGTGTGCCTGGAGCTCAGGGCTTTCTGGATGAAAAAACCCTTACCCTAGGCGTAAGCCTAAGCCCTAAACTGGTCAATCAGCCTAGGGTTAGGGACGGTCCCAAGGAAAAATGTGCGGAGGCAGCCATGTTGTGGCACTTTTTCGATCCCCTTGGGATGCCTTTGCCAGCTGAATTGTGTCTGGAGCTCAAGCCTTTCTCATTTAAAAAAACCCTAACCCTAGGCGTAACCCTAACCCTAGCCCTAGCCAGGTAAATCAGCCTAGGGTTAGGGATGGCACCAAAGAAAAAGCTGTGGAGGCAGCCATGTTGTGGCGCTTTTGCGCTCCCCTTGGGATACCTTTTGCAGTTGCAGTGTGCCTGGAGCTCAGGGCTTTCTGGATGAAAAAACCCTTACCCTAGGCGTAAGCCTAAGCCCTAAACTGGTCAATCAGCCTAGGGTTAGGGACGGTCCCAAGGAAAAATGTGCGGAGGCAGCCATGTTGTGGCACTTTTTCGATCCCTTGGGATGCCTTTGCCAGCTGAATTGTGTCTGGAGCTCAAGCCTTTCTCATTTAAAAAACCCTAACCCTAGGCGTAACCCTAACCCTAGCCCTAGCCAGGTAAATCAGCCTAGGGTTAGGGATGGCACCAAAGAAAAAGCTGTGGAGGCAGCGATGTTGTGGCGCTTTTGCGCTCCCCTTGGGATACCTTTTGCAGTTGCAGTGTGCCTGGAGCTCAGGGCTTTCTGGATGAAAAAACCCTTACCCTAGGCGTAAGCCTAAGCCCTAAACTGGTCAATCAGCCTAAGGTTAGGGACGGTCCCAAGGAAAAATGTGCGGAGGCAGCCATGTTGTGGCACTTTTTCGATCCCCTTGGGATGCCTTTGCCAGCTGAATTGTGTCTGGAGCTCAAGCCTTTCTCATTTAAAAAACCCTAACCCTAGGCGTAACCCTAACCCTAGCCCTAGCCAGGTAAATCAGCCTAGGGTTAGGGATGGCACCAAAGAAAAAGCTGTGGAGGCAGCGATGTTGTGGCGCTTTTGCGCTCCCCTTGGGATACCTTTTGCAGTTGCAGTGTGCCTGGAGCTCAGGGCTTTCTGGATGAAAAAACCCTTACCCTAGGCGTAAGCCTAAGCCCTAAACTGGTCAATCAGCCTAGGGTTAGGGACGGTCCCAAGGAAAAATGTGCGGAGGCAGCCATGTTGTGGCACTTTTTCGATCCCCTTGGGATGCCTTTGCCAGCTGAATTGTGTCTGGAGCTCAAGCCTTTCTCATTTAAAAAAACCCTAACCCTAGGCGTAACCCTAACCCTAGCCCTAGCCAGGTAAATCAGCCTAGGGTTAGGGATGGCACCAAAGAAAAAGCTGTGGAGGCAGCCATGTTGTGGCGCTTTTGCGCTCCCCTTGGGATACCTTTTGCAGTTGCAGTGTGCCTGGAGCTCAGGGCTTTCTGGATGAAAAACCCCTTACCCTAGGCGTAAGCCTAAGCCCTAAACTGGTCAATCAGCCTAGGGTTAGGGACGGTCCCAAGGAAAAATGTGCGGAGGCAGCCATGTTGTGGCACTTTTTCGATCCCCTTGGGATGCCTTTGCCAGCTGAATTGTGTCTGGAGCTCAAGCCTTTCTCATTTAAAAAACCCTAACCCTAGGCGTAACCCTAACCCTAGCCCTAGCCAGGTAAATCAGCCTAGGGTTAGGGATGGCACCAAAGAAAAAGCTGCGGAGGCAGCGATGTTGTGGCGCTTTTGCGCTCCCCTTGGGATACCTTTTGCAGTTGCAGTGTGCCTGGAGCTCAGGGCTTTCTGGATGAAAAAACCCTTACCCTAGGCGTAAGCCTAAGCCCTAAACTGGTCAATCAGCCTAGGGTTAGGGACGGTCCCAAGGAAAAATGTGCGGAGGCAGCCATGTTGTGGCACTTTTTCGATCCCCTTGGGATGCCTTTGCCAGCTGAATTGTGTCTGGAGCTCAAGCCTTTCTCATTTAAAAAACCCTAACCCTAGGCGTAACCCTAACCCTAGCCCTAGCCAGGTAAATCAGCCTAGGGTTAGGGATGGCACCAAAGAAAAAGCTGTGGAGGCAGCGATGTTGTGGCGCTTTTTGCGCTCCCCCTTGGGATACCTTTTGCAGTTGCAGTGTGCCTGGAGCTCAGGGCTTTCTGGATGAAAAACCCCTTACCCTAGGCGTAAGCCTAAGCCCTAAACTGGTCAATCAGCCTAGGGTTAGGGACGGTCCCAAGGAAAAATGTGCGGAGGCAGCCATGTTGTGGCACTTTTTCGATCCCCTTGGGGATGCCTTTGCCAGCTGAATTGTGTCTGGAGCTCAAGCCTTTCTCATTTAAAAAACCCTAACCCTAGGCGTAACCCTAACCCTAGCCCTAGCCAGGTAAATCAGCCTAGGGTTAGGGATGGCACCAAAGAAAAAGCTGTGGAGGCAGCGATGTTGTGGCGCTTTTGCGCTCCCCTTGGGGTACCTTTTGCAGTTGCAGTGTGCCTGGAGCTCAGGGCTTTCTGGATGAAAAACCCCTTACCCTAGGCGTAAGCCTAAGCCCTAAACTGGTCAATCAGCCTAGGGTTAGGGACGGTCCCAAGGAAAAATGTGCGGAGGCAGCCATGTTGTGGCACTTTTTCGATCCCCTTGGGATGCCTTTGCCAGCTGAATTGTGTCTGGAGCTCAAGCCTTTCTCATTTAAAAAACCCTAACCCTAGGCGTAACCCTAACCCTAGCCCTAGCCAGGTAAATCAGCCTAGGGTTAGGGATGGCACCAAAGAAAAAGCTGTGGAGGCAGCCATGTTGTGGCGCTTTTGCGCTCCCCTTGGGATACCTTTTGCAGTTGCAGTGTGCCTGGAGCTCAGGGCTTTCTGGATGAAAAAACCCTTACCCTAGGCGTAAGCCTAAGCCCTAAACTGGTCAATCAGCCTAGGGTTAGGGACGGTCCCAAGGAAAAATGTGCGGAGGCAGCCATGTTGTGGCACTTTTTCGATCCCCTTGGGATGCCTTTGCCAGCTGAATTGTGTCTGGAGCTCAAGCCTTTCTCATTTAAAAAACCCTAACCCTAGGCGTAACCCTAACCCTAGCTCTAGCCAGGTAAATCAGCCTAGGGTTAGGGATGGCACCAAAGAAAAAGCTGTGGAGGCAGCGATGTTGTGGCGCTTTTGCGCTCCCCTTGGGATACCTTTTGCAGTTGCAGTGTGCCTGGAGCTCAGGGCTTTCTGGATGAAAAACCCCTTACCCTAGGCGTAAGCCTAAGCCCTAAACTGGTCAATCAGCCTAGGGTTAGGGACGGTCCCAAGGAAAAATGTGCGGAGGCAGCCATGTTGTGGCACTTTTCCGATCCCCTTGGGATGCCTTTGCCAGCTGAATTGTGTCTGGAGCTCAAGCCTTTCTCATTTAAAAACCCCTAACCCTAGGCGTAACCCTAACCCTAGCCCTAGCCAGGTAAATCAGCCTAGGGTTAGGGATGGCACCAAAGAAAAAGCTGTGGAGGCAGCGATGTTGTGGCGCTTTTGCGCTCCCCTTGGGGTACCTTTTGCAGTTGCAGTGTGCCTGGAGCTCAGGGCTTTCTGGATGAAAAAACCCTTACCCTAGGCGTAAGCCTAAGCCCTAAACTGGTCAATCAGCCTAGGGTTAGGGACGGTCCCAAGGAAAAATGTGCGGAGGCAGCCATGTTGTGGCACTTTTTCGATCCCCTTGGGATGCCTTTGCCAGCTGAATTGTGTCTGGAGCTCAAGCCTTTCTCATTTAAAAAACCCTAACCCTAGGCGTAACCCTAACCCTAGCCCTAGCCAGGTAAATCAGCCTAGGGTTAGGGATGGCACCAAAGAAAAAGCTGTGGAGGCAGCCATGTTGTGGCGCTTTTGCGCTCCCCTTGGGATACCTTTTGCAGTTGCAGTGTGCCTGGAGCTCAGGGCTTTCTGGATGAAAAAACCCTTACCCTAGGCTTAAGCCTAAGCCCTAAACTGGTCAATCAGCCTAGGGTTAGGGACGGTCCCAAGGAAAAATGTGCGGAGGCAGCCATGTTGTGGCACTTTTTCGATCCCCTTGGGATGCCTTTGCCAGCTGAATTGTGTCTGGAGCTCAAGCCTTTCTCATTTAAAAAACCCTAACCCTAGGCGTAACCCTAACCCTAGCCCTAGCCAGGTAAATCAGCCTAGGGTTAGGGATGGCACCAAAGAAAAAGCTGTGGAGGCAGCCATGTTGTGGCGCTTTTGCGCTCCCCTTGGGATACCTTTTGCAGTTGCAGTGTGCCTGGAGCTCAGGGCTTTCTGGATGAAAAAACCCTTACCCTAGGCGTAAGCCTAAGCCCTAAACTGGTCAATCAGCCTAGGGTTAGGGACGGTCCCAAGGAAAAATGTGCGGAGGCAGCCATGTTGTGGCACTTTTTCGATCCCCTTGGGATGCCTTTGCCAGCTGAATTGTGTCTGGAGCTCAAGCCTTTCTCATTTAAAAAACCCTAACCCTAGGCGTAACCCTAACCCTAGCCCTAGCCAGGTAAATCAGCCTAGGGTTAGGGATGGCACCAAAGAAAAAGCTGTGGAGGCAGCGATGTTGTGGCGCTTTTGCGCTCCCCTTGGGATACCTTTTGCAGTTGCAGTGTGCCTGGAGCTCAGGGCTTTCTGGATGAAAAAACCCTTACCCTAGGCGTAAGCCTAAGCCCTAAACTGGTCAATCAGCCTAGGGTTAGGGACGGTCCCAAGGAAAAATGTGCGGAGGCAGCCATGTTGTGGCACTTTTTCGATCCCCTTGGGATGCCTTTGCCAGCTGAATTGTGTCTGGAGCTCAAGCCTTTCTCATTTAAAAAACCCTAACCCTAGGCGTAACCCTAACCCTAGCCCTAGCCAGGTAAATCAGCCTAGGGTTAGGGATGGCACCAAAGAAAAAGCTGTGGAGGCAGCCATGTTGTGGCGCTTTTGCGCTCCCCTTGGGATACCTTTTGCAGTTGCAGTGTGCCTGGAGCTCAGGGCTTTCTGGATGAAAAAACCCTTACCCTAGGCGTAAGCCTAAGCCCTAAACTGGTCAATCAGCCTAGGGTTAGGGACGGTCCCAAGGAAAAATGTGCGGAGGCAGCCATGTTGTGGCACTTTTTCGATCCCCTTGGGATGCCTTTGCCAGCTGAATTGTGTCTGGAGCTCAAGCCTTTCTCATTTAAAAAACCCTAACCCTAGGCGTAACCCTAACCCTAGCCCTAGCCAGGTAAATCAGCCTAGGGTTAGGGATGGCACCAAAGAAAAAGCTGCGGAGGCAGCGATGTTGTGGCGCTTTTGCGCTCCCCTTGGGATACCTTTTGCAGTTGCAGTGTGCCTGGAGCTCAGGGCTTTCTGAATGAAAAAACCCTTACCCTAGGCGTAAGCCTAAGCCCTAAACTGGTCAATCAGCCTAGGGTTAGGGACGGTCCCAAGGAAAAATGTGCGGAGGCAGCCATGTTGTGGCACTTTTTCGATCCCCTTGGGATGCCTTTGCCAGCTGAATTGTGTCTGGAGCTCAAGCCTTTCTCATTTAAAAAACCCTAACCCTAGGCGTAACCCTAACCCTAGCCCTAGCCAGGTAAATCAGCCTAGGGTTAGGGATGGCACCAAAGAAAAAGCTGTGGAGGCAGCGATGTTGTGGCGCTTTTGCGCTCCCCTTGGGATACCTTTTGCAGTTGCAGTGTGCCTGGAGCTCAGGGCTTTCTGGATGAAAAAACCCTTACCCTAGGCGTAAGCCTAAGCCCTAAACTGGTCAATCAGCCTAGGGTTAGGGACGGTCCCACGGAAAAATGTGCGGAGGCAGCCATGTTGTGGCACTTTTTCGATCCCCTTGGGGATGCCTTTGCCAGCTGAATTGTGTCTGGAGCTCAAGCCTTTCTCATTTAAAAACCCCTAACCCTAGGCGTAACCCTAACCCTAGCCCTAGCCAGGTAAATCAGCCTAGGGTTAGGGATGGCACCAAAGAAAAAGCTGTGGAGGCAGCGATGTTGTGGCGCTTTTGCGCTCCCCTTGGGATACCTTTTGCAGTTGCAGTGTGCCTGGAGCTCAGGGCTTTCTGGATGAAAAAACCCTTACCCTAGGCGTAAGCCTAAGCCCTAAACTGGTCAATCAGCCTAGGGTTAGGGACGGTCCCAAGGAAAAATGTGCGGAGGCAGCCATGTTGTGGCACTTTTTCGATCCCCTTGGGATGCCTTTGCCAGCTGAATTGTGTCTGGAGCTCAAGCCTTTCTCATTTAAAAAACCCTAACCCTAGGCGTAACCCTAACCCTAGCCCTAGCCAGGTAAATCAGCCTAGGGTTAGGGATGGCACCAAAGAAAAAGCTGTGGAGGCAGCCATGTTGTGGCGCTTTTGCGCTCCCCTTGGGATACCTTTTGCAGTTGCAGTGTGCCTGGAGCTCAGGGCTTTCTGGATGAAAAAACCCTTACCCTAGGCGTAAGCCTAAGCCCTAAACTGGTCAATCAGCCTAGGGTTAGGGACGGTCCCAAGGAAAAATGTGCGGAGGCAGCCATGTTGTGGCACTTTTTCGATCCCCTTGGGATGCCTTTGCCAGCTGAATTGTGTCTGGAGCTCAAGCCTTTCTCATTTAAAAAACCCTAACCCTAGGCGTAACCCTAACCCTAGCCCTAGCCAGGTAAATCAGCCTAGGGTTAGGGATGGCACCAAAGAAAAAGCTGTGGAGGCAGCCATGTTGTGGCGCTTTTGCGCTCCCCTTGGGATACCTTTTGCAGTTGCAGTGTGCCTGGAGCTCAGGGCTTTCTGGATGAAAAAACCCTTACCCTAGGCGTAAGCCTAAGCCCTAAACTGGTCAATCAGCCTAGGGTTAGGGACGGTCCCAAGGAAAAATGTGCGGAGGCAGCCATGTTGTGGCACTTTTTCGATCCCCTTGGGATGCCTTTGCCAGCTGAATTGTGTCTGGAGCTCAAGCCTTTCTCATTTAAAAAACCCTAACCCTAGGCGTAACCCTAACCCTAGCTCTAGCCAGGTAAATCAGCCTAGGGTTAGGGATGGCACCAAAGAAAAAGCTGTGGAGGCAGCGATGTTGTGGCGCTTTTGCGCTCCCCTTGGGATACCTTTTGCAGTTGCAGTGTGCCTGGAGCTCAGGGCTTTCTGGATGAAAAACCCCTTACCCTAGGCGTAAGCCTAAGCCCTAAACTGGTCAATCAGCCTATGGTTAGGGACGGTCCCAAGGAAAAATGTGCGGAGGCAGCCATGTTGTGGCACTTTTCCGATCCCCTTGGGATGCCTTTGCCAGCTGAATTGTGTCTGGAGCTCAAGCCTTTCTCATTTAAAAACCCCTAACCCTAGGCGTAACCCTAACCCTAGCCCTAGCCAGGTAAATCAGCCTAGGGTTAGGGATGGCACCAAAGAAAAAGCTGTGGAGGCAGCGATGTTGTGGCGCTTTTGCGCTCCCCTTGGGGTACCTTTTGCAGTTGCAGTGTGCCTGGAGCTCAGGGCTTTCTGGATGAAAAAACCCTTACCCTAGGCGTAAGCCTAAGCCCTAAACTGGTCAATCAGCCTAGGGTTAGGGACGGCCCCAAGGAAAAATGTGCAGAGGCAGCCATGTTGTGGCACTTTTTCGATCCCCTTGGGATGCCTTTGCCAGCTGAATTGTGTCTGGAGCTCAAGCCTTTCTCATTTAAAAAACCCTAACCCTAGGCGTAACCCTAACCCTAGCCCTAGCCAGGTAAATCAGCCTAGGGTTAGGGATGGCACCAAAGAAAAAGCTGTGGAGGCAGCCATGTTGTGGCGCTTTTGCGCTCCCCTTGGGATACCTTTTGCAGTTGCAGTGTGCCTGGAGCTCAGGGCTTTCTGGATGAAAAACCCCTTACCCTAGGCGTAAGCCTAAGCCCTAAACTGGTCAATCAGCCTAGGGTTAGGGACGGTCCCAAGGAAAAATGTGCGGAGGCAGCCATGTTGTGGCACTTTTCCGATCCCCTTGGGATGCCTTTGCCAGCTGAATTGTGTCTGGAGCTCAAGCCTTTCTCATTTAAAAACCCCTAACCCTAGGCGTAACCCTAACCCTAGCCCTAGCCAGGTAAATCAGCCTAGGGTTAGGGATGGCACCAAAGAAAAAGCTGTGGAGGCAGCGATGTTGTGGCGCTTTTGCGCTCCCCTTGGGGTACCTTTTGCAGTTGCAGTGTGCCTGGAGCTCAGGGCTTTCTGGATGAAAAAACCCTTACCCTAGGCGTAAGCCTAAGCCCTAAACTGGTCAATCAGCCTAGGGTTAGGGACGGTCCCAAGGAAAAATGTGCGGAGGCAGCCATGTTGTGGCACTTTTTCGATCCCCTTGGGATGCCTTTGCCAGCTGAATTGTGTCTGGAGCTCAAGCCTTTCTCATTTAAAAAACCCTAACCCTAGGCGTAACCCTAACCCTAGCCCTAGCCAGGTAAATCAGCCTAGGGTTAGGGATGGCACCAAAGAAAAAGCTGTGGAGGCAGCCATGTTGTGGCGCTTTTGCGCTCCCCTTGGGATACCTTTTGCAGTTGCAGTGTGCCTGGAGCTCAGGGCTTTCTGGATGAAAAAACCCTTACCCTAGGCGTAAGCCTAAGCCCTAAACTGGTCAATCAGCCTAGGGTTAGGGACGGTCCCAAGGAAAAATGTGCGGAGGCAGCCATGTTGTGGTACTTTTTCGATCCCCTTGGGATGCCTTTGCCAGCTGAATTGTGTCTGGAGCTCAAGCCTTTCTCATTTAAAAAACCCTAACCCTAGGCGTAACCCTAACCCTAGCCCTAGCCAGGTAAATCAGCCTAGGGTTAGGGATGGCACCAAAGAAAAAGCTGTGGAGGCAGCCATGTTGTGGCGCTTTTGCGCTCCCCTTGGGATACCTTTTGCAGTTGCAGTGTGCCTGGAGCTCAGGGCTTTCTGGATGAAAAAACCCTTACCCTAGGCGTAAGCCTAAGCCCTAAACTGGTCAATCAGCCTAGGGTTAGGGACGGTCCCAAGGAAAAATGTGCGGAGGCAGCCATGTTGTGGCACTTTTTCGATCCCCTTGGGATGCCTTTGCCAGCTGAATTGTGTCTGGAGCTCAAGCCTTTCTCATTTAAAAAACCCTAACCCTAGGCGTAACCCTAACCCTAGCCCTAGCCAGGTAAATCAGCCTAGGGTTAGGGATGGCACCAAAGAAAAAGCTGTGGAGGCAGCCATGTTGTGGCGCTTTTGCGCTCCCCTTGGGATACCTTTTGCAGTTGCAGTGTGCCTGGAGCTCAGGGCTTTCTGGATGAAAAAACCCTTACCCTAGGCGTAAGCCTAAGCCCTAAACTGGTCAATCAGCCTAGGGTTAGGGACGGTCCCAAGGAAAAATGTGCGGAGGCAGCCATGTTGTGGCACTTTTTCGATCCCCTTGGGATGCCTTTGCCAGCTGAATTGTGTCTGGAGCTCAAGCCTTTCTCATTTAAAAAACCCTAACCCTAGGCGTAACCCTAACCCTAGCCCTAGCCAGGTAAATCAGCCTAGGGTTAGGGATGGCACCAAAGAAAAAGCTGTGGAGGCAGCGATGTTGTGGCGCTTTTGCGCTCCCCTTGGGATACCTTTTGCAGTTGCAGTGTGCCTGGAGCTCAGGGCTTTCTGGATGAAAAAACCCTTACCCTAGGCGTAAGCCTAAGCCCTAAACTGGTCAATCAGCCTAGGGTTAGGGACGGTCCCAAGGAAAAATGTGCGGAGGCAGCCATGTTGTGGCACTTTTTCGATCCCCTTGGGATGCCTTTGCCAGCTGAATTGTGTCTGGAGCTCAAGCCTTTCTCATTTAAAAAACCCTAACCCTAGGCGTAACCCTAACCCTAGCCCTAGCCAGGTAAATCAGCCTAGGGTTAGGGATGGCACCAAAGAAAAAGCTGTGGAGGCAGCCATGTTGTGGCGCTTTTGCGCTCCCCTTGGGATACCTTTTGCAGTTGCAGTGTGCCTGGAGCTCAGGGCTTTCTGGATGAAAAAACCCTTACCCTAGGCGTAAGCCTAAGCCCTAAACTGGTCAATCAGCCTAGGGTTAGGGACGGTCCCAAGGAAAAATGTGCGGAGGCAGCCATGTTGTGGCACTTTTTCGATCCCCTTGGGATGCCTTTGCCAGCTGAATTGTGTCTGGAGCTCAAGCCTTTCTCATTTAAAAAACCCTAACCCTAGGCGTAACCCTAACCCTAGCCCTAGCCAGGTAAATCAGCCTAGGGTTAGGGATGGCACCAAAGAAAAAGCTGCGGAGGCAGCCATGTTGTGGCGCTTTTGCGCTCCCCTTGGGATACCTTTTGCAGTTGCAGTGTGCCTGGAGCTCAGGGCTTTCTGGATGAAAAAACCCTTACCCTAGGCGTAAGCCTAAGCCCTAAACTGGTCAATCAGCCTAGGGTTAGGGACGGTCCCAAGGAAAAATGTGCGGAGGCAGCCATGTTGTGGCACTTTTTCGATCCCCTTGGGATGCCTTTGCCAGCTGAATTGTGTCTGGAGCTCAAGCCTTTCTCATTTAAAAAACCCTAACCCTAGGCGTAACCCTAACCCTAGCCCTAGCCAGGTAAATCAGCCTAGGGTTAGGGATGGCACCAAAGAAAAAGCTGTGGAGGCAGCCATGTTGTGGCGCTTTTGCGCTCCCCTTGGGATACCTTTTGCAGTTGCAGTGTGCCTGGAGCTCAGGGCTTTCTGGATGAAAAAACCCTTACCCTAGGCGTAAGCCTAAGCCCTAAACTGGTCAATCAGCCTAGGGTTAGGGACGGTCCCAAGGAAAAATGTGCGGAGGCAGCCATGTTGTGGCACTTTTTCGATCCCCTTGGGATGCCTTTGCCAGCTGAATTGTGTCTGGAGCTCAAGCCTTTCTCATTTAAAAAACCCTAACCCTAGGCGTAACCCTAACCCTAGCCCTAGCCAGGTAAATCAGCCTAGGGTTAGGGATGGCACCAAAGAAAAAGCTGCGGAGGCAGCCATGTTGTGGCGCTTTTGCGCTCCCCTTGGGATACCTTTGCAGTTGCAGTGTGCCTGGAGCTCAGGGCTTTCTGGATGAAAAAACCCTTACCCTAGGCGTAAGCCTAAGCCCTAAACTGGTCAATCAGCCTAGGGTTAGGGACGGTCCCAAGGAAAAATGTGCGGAGGCAGCCATGTTGTGGCACTTTTTCGATCCCCTTGGGATGCCTTTGCCAGCTGAATTGTGTCTGGAGCTCAAGCCTTTCTCATTTAAAAAACCCTAACCCTAGGCGTAACCCTAACCCTAGCCCTAGCCAGGTAAATCAGCCTAGGGTTAGGGATGGCACCAAAGAAAAAGCTGCGGAGGCAGCGATGTTGTGGCGCTTTTGCGCTCCCCTTGGGATACCTTTTGCAGTTGCAGTGTGCCTGGAGCTCAGGGCTTTCTGGATGAAAAAACCCTTACCCTAGGCGTAAGCCTAAGCCCTAAACTGGTCAATCAGCCTAGGGTTAGGGACGGTCCCAAGGAAAAATGTGCGGAGGCAGCCATGTTGTGGCACTTTTTCGATCCCCTTGGGATGCCTTTGCCAGCTGAATTGTGTCTGGAGCTCAAGCCTTTCTCATTTAAAAAACCCTAACCCTAGGCGTAACCCTAACCCTAGCCCTAGCCAGGTAAATCAGCCTAGGGTTAGGGATGGCACCAAAGAAAAAGCTGTGGAGGCAGCGATGTTGTGGCGCTTTTGCGCTCCCCTTGGGATACCTTTTGCAGTTGCAGTGTGCCTGGAGCTCAGGGCTTTCTGGATGAAAAAACCCTTACCCTAGGCGTAAGCCTAAGCCCTAAACTGGTCAATCAGCCTAGGGTTAGGGACGGTCCCAAGGAAAAATGTGCGGAGGCAGCCATGTTGTGGCACTTTTTCGATCCCCTTGGGATGCCTTTGCCAGCTGAATTGTGTCTGGAGCTCAAGCCTTTCTCATTTAAAAAACCCTAACCCTAGGCGTAACTCTAACCCTAGCCCTAGCCAGGTAAATCAGCCTAGGGTTAGGGATGGCACCAAAGAAAAAGCTGTGGAGGCAGCGATGTTGTGGCGCTTTTGCGCTCCCCTTGGGATACCTTTTGCAGTTGCAGTGTGCCTGGAGCTCAGGGCTTTCTGGATGAAAAAACCCTTACCCTAGGCGTAAGCCTAAGCCCTAAACTGGTCAATCAGCCTAGGGTTAGGGACGGTCCCAAGGAAAAATGTGCGGAGGCAGCCATGTTGTGGCACTTTTCCGATCCCCTTGGGATGCCTTTGCCAGCTGAATTGTGTCTGGAGCTCAAGCCTTTCTCATTTAAAAACCCCTAACCCTAGGCGTAACCCTAACCCTAGCCCTAGCCAGGTAAATCAGCCTAGGGTTAGGGATGGCACCAAAGAAAAAGCTGTGGAGGCAGCCATGTTGTGGCGCTTTTGCGCTCCCCTTGGGATACCTTTTGCAGTTGCAGTGTGCCTGGAGCTCAGGGCTTTCTGGATGAAAAAACCCTTACCCTAGGCGTAAGCCTAAGCCCTAAACTGGTCAATCAGCCTAGGGTTAGGGACGGTCCCAAGGAAAAATGTGCGGAGGCAGCCATGTTGTGGCACTTTTTCGATCCCCTTGGGATGCCTTTGCCAGCTGAATTGTGTCTGGAGCTCAAGCCTTTCTCATTTAAAAACCCCTAACCCTAGGCGTAACCCTAACCCTAGCCCTAGCCAGGTAAATCAGCCTAGGGTTAGGGATGGCACCAAAGAAAAAGCTGTGGAGGCAGCGATGTTGTGGCGCTTTTGCGCTCCCTTTGGGATACCTTTTGCAGTTGCAGTGTGCCTGGAGCTCAGGGCTTTCTGGATGAAAAAACCCTTACCCTAGGCGTAAGCCTAGGCCCTAAACTGGTCAATCAGCCTAGGGTTAGGGACGGTCCCAAGGAAAAATGTGCGGAGGCAGCCATGTTGTGGCACTTTTTCGATCCCCTTGGGATGCCTTTGCCAGCTGAATTGTGTCTGGAGCTCAAGCCTTTCTCATTTAAAAAACCCTAACCCTAGGCGTAACCCTAACCCTAGCCCTAGCCAGGTAAATCAGCCTAGGGTTAGGGATGGCACCAAAGAAAAAGCTGTGGAGGCAGCCATGTTGTGGCGCTTTTGCGCTCCCCTTGGGATACCTTTTGCAGTTGCAGTGTGCCTGGAGCTCAGGGCTTTCTGGATGAAAAAACCCTTACCCTAGGCGTAAGCCTAAGCCCTAAACTGGTCAATCAGCCTAGGGTTAGGGACGGTCCCAAGGAAAAATGTGCGGAGGCAGCCATGTTGTGGCACTTTTTCGATCCCCTTGGGATGCCTTTGCCAGCTGAATTGTGTCTGGAGCTCAAGCCTTTCTCATTTAAAAACCCCTAACCCTAGGCGTAACCCTAACCCGAGCCCTAGCCAGGTAAATCAGCCTAGGGTTAGGGATGGCACCAAAGAAAAAGCTGTGGAGGCAGCCATGTTGTGGCGCTTTTGCGCTCCCCTTGGGATACCTTTTGCAGTTGCAGTGTGCCTGGAGCTCAGGGCTTTCTGGATGAAAAAACCCCTTACCCTAGGCGTAAGCCTAAGCCCTAAACTGGTCAATCAGCCTAGGGTTAGGGACGGTCCCAAGGAAAAATGTGCGGAGGCAGCCATGTTGTGGCACTTTTTCGATCCCCTTGGGATGCCTTTGCCAGCTGAATTGTGTCTGGAGCTCAAGCCTTTCTCATTTAAAAAACCCTAACCCTAGGCGTAACCCTAACCCTAGCCCTAGCCAGGTAAATCAGCCTAGGGTTAGGGATGGCACCAAAGAAAAAGCTGTTGAGGCAGCGATGTTGTGGCGCTTTTGCGCTCCCCTTGGGATACCTTTTGCAGTTGCAGTGTGCCTGGAGCTCAGGGCTTTCTGGATGAAAAAACCCTTACCCTAGGCGTAAGCCTAAGCCCTAAACTGGTCAATCAGCCTAGGGTTAGGGACGGTCCCAAGGAAAAATGTGCGGAGGCAGCCATGTTGTGGCACTTTTTCGATCCCCTTGGGATGCCTTTGCCAGCTGAATTGTGTCTGGAGCTCAAGCCTTTCTCATTTAAAAACCCCTAACCCTAGGCGTAACCCTAACCCGAGCCCTAGCCAGGTAAATCAGCCTAGGGTTAGGGATGGCACCAAAGAAAAAGCTGTGGAGGCAGCGATGTTGTGGCGCTTTTGCGCTCCCCTTGGGATACCTTTTGCAGTTGCAGTGTGCCTGGAGCTCAGGGCTTTCTGGATGAAAAAACCCCTTACCCTAGGCGTAAGCCTAAGCCCTAAACTGGTCAATCAGCCTAGGGTTAGGGACGGTCCCAAGGAAAAATGTGCGGAGGCAGCCATGTTGTGGCACTTTTTCGATCCCCTTGGGATGCCTTTGCCAGCTGAATTGTGTCTGGAGCTCAAGCCTTTCTCATTTAAAAAACCCTAACCCTAGGCGTAACCCTAACCCTAGCCCTAGCCAGGTAAATCAGCCTAGGGTTAGGGATGGCACCAAAGAAAAAGCTGTGGAGGCAGCCATGTTGTGGCGCTTTTGCGCTCCCCTTGGGATACCTTTTGCAGTTGCAGTGTGCCTGGAGCTCAGGGCTTTCTGGATGAAAAAACCCTTACCCTAGGCGTAAGCCTAAGCCCTAAACTGGTCAATCAGCCTAGGGTTAGGGACGGTCCCAAGGAAAAATGTGCGGAGGCAGCCATGTTGTGGCACTTTTTCGATCCCCTTGGGATGCCTTTGCCAGCTGAATTGTGTCTGGAGCTCAAGCCTTTCTCATTTAAAAACCCCTAACCCTAGGCGTAACCCTAACCCTAGCCCTAGCCAGGTAAATCAGCCTAGGGTTAGGGATGGCACCAAAGAAAAAGCTGTGGAGGCAGCGATGTTGTGGCGCTTTTGCGCTCCCCTTGGGATACCTTTTGCAGTTGCAGTGTGCCTGGAGCTCAGGGCTTTCTGGATGAAAAAACCCTTACCCTAGGCGTAAGCCTAAGCCCTAAACTGGTCAATCAGCCTAGGGTTAGGGACGGTCCCAAGGAAAAATGTGCGGAGGCAGCCATGTTGTGGCACTTTTTCGATCCCCTTGGGATGCCTTTGCCAGCTGAATTGTGTCTGGAGCTCAAGCCTTTCTCATTTAAAAAACCCTAACCCTAGGCGTAACCCTAACCCTAGCCCTAGCCAGGTAAATCAGCCTAGGGTTAGGGATGGCACCAAAGAAAAAGCTGTGGAGGCAGCGATGTTGTGGCGCTTTTGCGCTCCCCTTGGGATACCTTTTGCAGTTGCAGTGTGCCTGGAGCTCAGGGCTTTCTGGATGAAAAAACCCTTACCCTAGGCGTAAGCCTAGGCCCTAAACTGGTCAATCAGCCTAGAGTTAGGGACGGTCCCAAGGAAAAATGTGCGGAGGCAGCCATGTTGTGGCACTTTTTCGATCCCCTTGGGATGCCTTTGCCAGCTGAATTGTGTCTGGAGCTCAAGCCTTTCTCATTTAAAAACCCCTAACCCTAGACGTAACCCTAACCCGAGCCCTAGCCAGGTAAATCAGCCTGGGGTTAGGGATGGCACCAAAGAAAAAGCTGTGGAGGCAGCCATGTTGTGGCGCTTTTGCGCTCCCCTTGGGATACCTTTTGCAGTTGCAGTGTGCCTGGAGCTCAGGGCTTTCTGGATGAAAAAACCCTTACCCTAGGCGTAAGCCTAAGCCCTAAACTGGTCAATCAGCCTAGGGTTAGGGACGGTCCCAAGGAAAAATGTGCGGAGGCAGCCATGTTGTGGCACTTTTTCGATCCCCTTGGGATGCCTTTGCCAGCTGAATTGTGTCTGGAGCTCAAGCCTTTCTCATTTAAAAAACCCTAACCCTAGGCGTAACCCTAACCCTAGCCCTAGCCAGGTAGATCAGCCTAGGGTTAGGGATGGCACCAAAGAAAAAGCTGTGGAGGCAGCCATGTTGTGGCGCTTTTGCGCTCCCCTTGGGATACCTTTTGCAGTTGCAGTGTGCCTGGAGCTCAGGGCTTTCTGGATGAAAAAACCCTTACCCTAGGCGTAAGCCTAAGCCCTAAACTGGTCAATCAGCCTAGGGTTAGGGACGGTCCCAAGGAAAAATGTGCGGAGGCAGCCATGTTGTGGCACTTTTTCGATCCCCTTGGGATGCCTTTGCCAGCTGAATTGTGTCTGGAGCTCAAGCCTTTCTCATTTAAAAAACCCTAACCCTAGGCGTAACCCTAACCCTAGCCCTAGCCAGGTAAATCAGCCTAGGGTTAGGGATGGCACCAAAGAAAAAGCTGTGGAGGCAGCCATGTTGTGGCGCTTTTGCGCTCCCCTTGGGATACCTTTTGCAGTTGCAGTGTGCCTGGAGCTCAGGGCTTTCTGGATGAAAAAACCCTTACCCTAGGCGTAAGCCTAAGCCCTAAACTGGTCAATCAGCCTAGGGTTAGGGACGGTCCCAAGGAAAAATGTGCGGAGGCAGCCATGTTGTGGCACTTTTTCGATCCCCTTGGGATGCCTTTGCCAGCTGAATTGTGTCTGGAGCTCAAGCCTTTCTCATTTAAAAACCCCTAACCCTAGGCGTAACCCTAACCCTAGCCCTAGCCAGGTAAATCAGCCTAGGGTTAGGGATGGCACCAAAGAAAAAGCTGTGGAGGCAGCGATGTTGTGGCGCTTTTGCGCTCCCCTTGGGATACCTTTTGCAGTTGCAGTGTGCCTGGAGCTCAGGGCTTTCTGGATGAAAAAACCCTTACCCTAGGCGTAAGCCTAAGCCCTAAACTGGTCAATCAGCCTAGGGTTAGGGACGGTCCCAAGGAAAAATGTGCGGAGGCAGCCATGTTGTGGCACTTTTTCGATCCCCTTGGGATGCCTTTGCCAGCTGAATTGTGTCTGGAGCTCAAGCCTTTCTCATTTAAAAAACCCTAACCCTAGGCGTAACCCTAACCCTAGCCCTAGCCAGGTAAATCAGCCTAGGGTTAGGGATGGCACCAAAGAAAAAGCTGTGGAGGCAGCGATGTTGTGGCGCTTTTGCGCTCCCTTTGGGATACC
The DNA here is from genome assembly GCA_024362935.1 of Setophaga petechia. Lineage (NCBI taxonomy): Eukaryota > Metazoa > Chordata > Aves > Passeriformes > Parulidae > Setophaga > Setophaga petechia. The sequence goes on from JANCRA010000386.1 coordinate 23,167, forward strand.
TTTTGCAGTTGCAGTGTGCCTGGAGCTCAGGGCTTTCTGGATGAAAAAACCCTTACCCTAGGCGTAAGCCTAGGCCCTAAACTGGTCAATCAGCCTAGGGTTAGGGACGGTCCCAAGGAAAAATGTGCGGAGGCAGCCATGTTGTGGCACTTTTTCGATCCCCTTGGGATGCCTTTGCCAGCTGAATTGTGTCTGGAGCTCAAGCCTTTCTCATTTAAAAAACCCTAACCCTAGGCGTAACCCTAACCCTAGCCCTAGCCAGGTAAATCAGCCTAGGGTTAGGGATGGCACCAAAGAAAAAGCTGTGGAGGCAGCGATGTTGTGGCGCTTTTGCGCTCCCCTTGGGATACCTTTTGCAGTTGCAGTGTGCCTGGAGCTCAGGGCTTTCTGGATGAAAAAACCCTTACCCTAGGCGTAAGCCTAAGCCCTAAACTGGTCAATCAGCCTAGGGTTAGGGACGGTCCCAAGGAAAAATGTGCGGAGGCAGCCATGTTGTGGCACTTTTTCGATCCCCTTGGGATGCCTTTGCCAGCTGAATTGTGTCTGGAGCTCAAGCCTTTCTCATTTAAAAAACCCTAACCCTAGGCGTAACCCTAACCCTAGCCCTAGCCAGGTAAATCAGCCTAGGGTTAGGGATGGCACCAAAGAAAAAGCTGTGGAGGCAGCCATGTTGTGGCGCTTTTGCGCTCCCCTTGGGATACCTTTTGCAGTTGCAGTGTGCCTGGAGCTCAGGGCTTTCTGGATGAAAAAACCCTTACCCTAGGCGTAAGCCTAAGCCCTAAACTGGTCAATCAGCCTAGGGTTAGGGACGGTCCCAAGGAAAAATGTGCGGAGGCAGCCATGTTGTGGCACTTTTTCGATCCCCTTGGGATGTCTTTGCCAGCTGAATTGTGTCTGGAGCTCAAGCCTTTCTCATTTAAAAACCCCTAACCCTAGGCGTAACCCTAACCCTAGCCCTAGCCAGGTAAATCAGCCTAGGGTTAGGGATGGCACCAAAGAAAAAGCTGTGGAGGCAGCCATGTTGTGGCGCTTTTGCGCTCCCCTTGGGATACCTTTTGCAGTTGCAGTGTGCCTGGAGCTCAGGGCTTTCTGGATGAAAAAACCCTTACCCTAGGCGTAAGCCTAAGCCCTAAACTGGTCAATCAGCCTAGGGTTAGGGACGGTCCCAAGGAAAAATGTGCGGAGGCAGCCATGTTGTGGCACTTTTTCGATCCCCTTGGGATGCCTTTGCCAGCTGAATTGTGTCTGGAGCTCAAGCCTTTCTCATTTAAAAACCCCTAACCCTAGGCGTAACCCTAACCCTAGCCCTAGCCAGGTAAATCAGCCTAGGGTTAGGGATGGCACCAAAGAAAAAGCTGTGGAGGCAGCGATGTTGTGGCGCTTTTGCGCTCCCTTTGGGATACCTTTTGCAGTTGCAGTGTGCCTGGAGCTCAGGGCTTTCTGGATGAAAAAACCCTTACCCTAGGCGTAAGCCTAGGCCCTAAACTGGTCAATCAGCCTAGAGTTAGGGACGGTCCCAAGGAAAAATGTGCGGAGGCAGCCATGTTGTGGCACTTTTTCGATCCCCTTGGGATGCCTTTGCCAGCTGAATTGTGTCTGGAGCTCAAGCCTTTCTCATTTAAAAACCCCTAACCCTAGGCGTAACCGTAACCCGAGCCCTAGCCAGGTAAATCAGCCTAGGGTTAGGGATGGCACCAAAGAAAAAGCTGTGGAGGCAGCCATGTTGTGGCGCTTTTGCGCTCCCCTTGGGATACCTTTTGCAGTTGCAGTGTGCCTGGAGCTCAGGGCTTTCTGGATGAAAAAACCCTTACCCTAGGCGTAAGCCTAAGCCCTAAACTGGTCAATCAGCCTAGGGTTAGGGACGGTCCCAAGGAAAAATGTGTGGAGGCAGCCATGTTGTGGCACTTTTTCGATCCCCTTGGGATGCCTTTGCCAGCTGAATTGTGTCTGGAGCTCAAGCCTTTCTCATTTAAAAAACCCTAACCCTAGGCGTAACCCTAACCCTAGCCCTAGCCAGGTAAATCAGCCTAGGGTTAGGGATGGCACCAAAGAAAAAGCTGTGGAGGCAGCCATGTTGTGGCGCTTTTGCGCTCCCCTTGGGATACCTTTTGCAGTTGCAGTGTGCCTGGAGCTCAGGGCTTTCTGGATGAAAAAACCCTTACCCTAGGCGTAAGCCTAAGCCCTAAACTGGTCAATCAGCCTAGGGTTAGGGACGGTCCCAAGGAAAAATGTGCGGAGGCAGCCATGTTGTGGCACTTTTTCGATCCCCTTGGGATGCCTTTGCCAGCTGAATTGTGTCTGGAGCTCAAGCCTTTCTCATTTAAAAAACCCTAACCCTAGGCGTAACCCTAACCCTAGCCCTAGCCAGGTAAATCAGCCTAGGGTTAGGGATGGCACCAAAGAAAAAGCTGTGGAGGCAGCCATGTTGTGGCGCTTTTGCGCTCCCCTTGGGATACCTTTTGCAGTTGCAGTGTGCCTGGAGCTCAGGGCTTTCTGGATGAAAAAACCCTTACCCTAGGCGTAAGCCTAAGCCCTAAACTGGTCAATCAGCCTAGGGTTAGGGACGGTCCCAAGGAAAAATGTGCGGAGGCAGCCATGTTGTGGCACTTTTTCGATCCCCTTGGGATGCCTTTGCCAGCTGAATTGTGTCTGGAGCTCAAGCCTTTCTCATTTAAAAAACCCTAACCCTAGGCGTAACCCTAACCCTAGCCCTAGCCAGGTAAATCAGCCTAGGGTTAGGGATGGCACCAAAGAAAAAGCTGTGGAGGCAGCCATGTTGTGGCGCTTTTGCGCTCCCCTTGGGATACCTTTTGCAGTTGCAGTGTGCCTGGAGCTCAGGGCTTTCTGGATGAAAAAACCCTTACCCTAGGCGTAAGCCTAAGCCCTAAACTGGTCAATCAGCCTAGGGTTAGGGACGGTCCCAAGGAAAAATGTGCGGAGGCAGCCATGTTGTGGCACTTTTTCGATCCCCTTGGGATGCCTTTGCCAGCTGAATTGTGTCTGGAGCTCAAGCCTTTCTCATTTAAAAAACCCTAACCCTAGGCGTAACCCTAACCCTAGCCCTAGCCAGGTAAATCAGCCTAGGGTTAGGGATGGCACCAAAGAAAAAGCTGCGGAGGCAGCGATGTTGTGGCGCTTTTGCGCTCCCCTTGGGATACCTTTTGCAGTTGCAGTGTGCCTGGAGCTCAGGGCTTTCTGGATGAAAAAACCCTTACCCTAGGCGTAAGCCTAAGCCCTAAACTGGTCAATCAGCCTAGGGTTAGGGACGGTCCCAAGGAAAAATGTGTGGAGGCAGCCATGTTGTGGCACTTTTTCGATCCCCTTGGGATGCCTTTGCCAGCTGAATTGTGTCTGGAGCTCAAGCCTTTCTCATTTAAAAAACCCTAACCCTAGGCGTAACCCTAACCCTAGCCCTAGCCAGGTAAATCAGCCTAGGGTTAGGGATGGCACCAAAGAAAAAGCTGTGGAGGCAGCCATGTTGTGGCGCTTTTGCGCTCCCCTTGGGATACCTTTTGCAGTTGCAGTGTGCCTGGAGCTCAGGGCTTTCTGGATGAAAAAACCCTTACCCTAGGCGTAAGCCTAAGCCCTAAACTGGTCAATCAGCCTAGGGTTAGGGACGGTCCCAAGGAAAAATGTGCGGAGGCAGCCATGTTGTGGCACTTTTTCGATCCCCTTGGGATGCCTTTGCCAGCTGAATTGTGTCTGGAGCTCAAGCCTTTCTCATTTAAAAAACCCTAACCCTAGGCGTAACCCTAACCCTAGCCCTAGCCAGGTAAATCAGCCTAGGGTTAGGGATGGCACCAAAGAAAAAGCTGTGGAGGCAGCCATGTTGTGGCGCTTTTGCGCTCCCCTTGGGATACCTTTTGCAGTTGCAGTGTGCCTGGAGCTCAGGGCTTTCTGGATGAAAAAACCCTTACCCTAGGCGTAAGCCTAAGCCCTAAACTGGTCAATCAGCCTAGGGTTAGGGACGGTCCCAAGGAAAAATGTGCGGAGGCAGCCATGTTGTGGCACTTTTTCGATCCCCTTGGGATGCCTTTGCCAGCTGAATTGTGTCTGGAGCTCAAGCCTTTCTCATTTAAAAAACCCTAACCCTAGGCGTAACCCTAACCCTAGCCCTAGCCAGGTAAATCAGCCTAGGGTTAGGGATGGCACCAAAGAAAAAGCTGTGGAGGCAGCCATGTTGTGGCGCTTTTGCGCTCCCCTTGGGATACCTTTTGCAGTTGCAGTGTGCCTGGAGCTCAGGGCTTTCTGGATGAAAAAACCCTTACCCTAGGCGTAAGCCTAAGCCCTAAACTGGTCAATCAGCCTAGGGTTAGGGACGGTCCCAAGGAAAAATGTGCGGAGGCAGCCATGTTGTGGCACTTTTTCGATCCCCTTGGGATGCCTTTGCCAGCTGAATTGTGTCTGGAGCTCAAGCCTTTCTCATTTAAAAAACCCTAACCCTAGGCGTAACCCTAACCCTAGCCCTAGCCAGGTAAATCAGCCTAGGGTTAGGGATGGCACCAAAGAAAAAGCTGTGGAGGCAGCCATGTTGTGGCGCTTTTGCGCTCCCCTTGGGATACCTTTTGCAGTTGCAGTGTGCCTGGAGCTCAGGGCTTTCTGGATGAAAAAACCCTTACCCTAGGCGTAAGCCTAAGCCCTAAACTGGTCAATCAGCCTAGGGTTAGGGACGGTCCCAAGGAAAAATGTGCGGAGGCAGCCATGTTGTGGCACTTTTTCAATCCCCTTGGGATGCCTTTGCCAGCTGAATTGTGTCTGGAGCTCAAGCCTTTCTCATTTAAAAAACCCTAACCCTAGGCGTAACCCTAACCCTACCCCTAGCCAGGTAAATCAGCCTAGGGTTAGGGATGGCACCAAAGAAAAAGCTGTGGAGGCAGCCATGTTGTGGCGCTTTTGCGCTCCCCTTGGGATACCTTTTGCAGTTGCAGTGTGCCTGGAGCTCAGGGCTTTCTGGATGAAAAAACCCTTACCCTAGGCGTAAGCCTAAGCCCTAAACTGGTCAATCAGCCTAGGGTTAGGGACGGTCCCAAGGAAAAATGTGCGGAGGCAGCCATGTTGTGGCACTTTTTCGATCCCCTTGGGATGCCTTTGCCAGCTGAATTGTGTCTGGAGCTCAAGCCTTTCTCATTTAAAAAACCCTAACCCTAGGCGTAACCCTAACCCTAGCCCTAGCCAGGTAAATCAGCCTAGGGTTAGGGATGGCACCAAAGAAAAAGCTGTGGAGGCAGCCATGTTGTGGCGCTTTTGCGCTCCCCTTGGGATACCTTTTGCAGTTGCAGTGTGCCTGGAGCTCAGGGCTTTCTGGATGAAAAAACCCTTACCCTAGGCGTAAGCCTAAGCCCTAAACTGGTCAATCAGCCTAGGGTTAGGGACGGTCCCAAGGAAAAATGTGCGGAGGCAGCCATGTTGTGGCACTTTTTCGATCCCCTTGGGATGCCTTTGCCAGCTGAATTGTGTCTGGAGCTCAAGCCTTTCTCATTTAAAAAACCCTAACCCTAGGCGTAACCCTAACCCTAGCCCTAGCCAGGTAAATCAGCCTAGGGTTAGGGATGGCACCAAAGAAAAAGCTGTGGAGGCAGCCATGTTGTGGCGCTTTTGCGCTCCCCTTGGGATACCTTTTGCAGTTGCAGCGTGCCTGGAGCTCAGGGCTTTCTGGATGAAAAAACCCTTACCCTAGGCGTAAGCCTAAGCCCTAAACTGGTCAATCAGCCTAGGGTTAGGGACGGTCCCAAGGAAAAATGTGCGGAGGCAGCCATGTTGTGGCACTTTTTCGATCCCCTTGGGATGCCTTTGCCAGCTGAATTGTGTCTGGAGCTCAAGCCTTTCTCATTTAAAAAACCCTAACCCTAGGCGTAACCCTAACCCTAGCCCTAGCCAGGTAAATCAGCCTAGGGTTAGGGATGGCACCAAAGAAAAAGCTGTGGAGGCAGCCATGTTGTGGCGCTTTTGCGCTCCCCTTGGGATACCTTTTGCAGTTGCAGTGTGCCTGGAGCTCAGGGCTTTCTGGATGAAAAAACCCTTACCCTAGGCGTAAGCCTAAGCCCTAAACTGGTCAATCAGCCTAGGGTTAGGGACGGTCCCAAGGAAAAATGTGCGGAGGCAGCCATGTTGTGGCACTTTTTCGATCCCCTTGGGATGCCTTTGCCAGCTGAATTGTGTCTGGAGCTCAAGCCTTTCTCATTTAAAAAACCCTAACCCTAGGCGTAACCCTAACCCTAGCCCTAGCCAGGTAAATCAGCCTAGGGTTAGGGATGGCACCAAAGAAAAAGCTGTGGAGGCAGCCATGTTGTGGCGCTTTTGCGCTCCCCTTGGGATACCTTTTGCAGTTGCAGTGTGCCTGGAGCTCAGGGCTTTCTGGATGAAAAAACCCTTACCCTAGGCGTAAGCCTAAGCCCTAAACTGGTCAATCAGCCTAGGGTTAGGGACGGTCCCAAGGAAAAATGTGCGGAGGCAGCCATGTTGTGGCACTTTTTCGATCCCCTTGGGATGCCTTTGCCAGCTGAATTGTGTCTGGAGCTCAAGCCTTTCTCATTTAAAAAACCCTAACCCTAGGCGTAACCCTAACCCTAGCCCTAGCCAGGTAAATCAGCCTAGGGTTAGGGATGGCACCAAAGAAAAAGCTGTGGAGGCAGCCATGTTGTGGCGCTTTTGCGCTCCCCTTGGGATACCTTTTGCAGTTGCAGTGTGCCTGGAGCTCAGGGCTTTCTGGATGAAAAACCCCTTACCCTAGGCGTAAGCCTAAGCCCTAAACTGGTCAATCAGCCTAGGGTTAGGGACGGTCCCAAGGAAAAATGTGCGGAGGCAGCCATGTTGTGGCACTTTTTCGATCCCCTTGGGATGCCTTTGCCAGCTGAATTGTGTCTGGAGCTCAAGCCTTTCTCATTTAAAAAACCCTAATCCTAGGCGTAACCCTAACCCTAGCCCTAGCCAGGTAAATCAGCCTAGGGTTAGGGATGGCACCAAAGAAAAAGCTGTGGAGGCAGCCATGTTGTGGCGCTTTTGCGCTCCCCTTGGGATACCTTTTGCAGTTGCAGTGTGCCTGGAGCTCAGGGCTTTCTGGATGAAAAAACCCTTACCCTAGGCGTAAGCCTAAGCCCTAAACTGGTCAATCAGCCTAGGGTTAGGGACGGTCCCAAGGAAAAATGTGCGGAGGCAGCCATGTTGTGGCACTTTTTCGATCCCCTTGGGATGCCTTTGCCAGCTGAATTGTGTCTGGAGCTCAAGCCTTTCTCATTTAAAAAACCCTAACCCTAGGCGTAACCCTAACCCTAGCCCTAGCCAGGTAAATCAGCCTAGGGTTAGGGATGGCACCAAAGAAAAAGCTGTGGAGGCAGCGATGTTGTGGCGCTTTTGCGCTCCCCTTGGGATACCTTTTGCAGTTGCAGTGTGCCTGGAGCTCAGGGCTTTCTGGATGAAAAAACCCTTACCCTAGGCGTAAGCCTAAGCCCTAAACTGGTCAATCAGCCTAGGGTTAGGGACGGTCCCAAGGAAAAATGTGCGGAGGCAGCCATGTTGTGGCACTTTTTCGATCCCCTTGGGATGCCTTTGCCAGCTGAATTGTGTCTGGAGCTCAAGCCTTTCTCATTTAAAAAACCCTAACCCTAGGCGTAACCCTAACCCTAGCCCTAGCCAGGTAAATCAGCCTAGGGTTAGGGATGGCACCAAAGAAAAAGCTGTGGAGGCAGCCATGTTGTGGCGCTTTTGCGCTCCCCTTGGGATACCTTTTGCAGTTGCAGTGTGCCTGGAGCTCAGGGCTTTCTGGATGAAAAAACCCTTACCCTAGGCGTAAGCCTAAGCCCTAAACTGGTCAATCAGCCTAGGGTTAGGGACGGTCCCAAGGAAAAATGTGCGGAGGCAGCCATGTTGTGGCACTTTTTCGATCCCCTTGGGATGCCTTTGCCAGCTGAATTGTGTCTGGAGCTCAAGCCTTTCTCATTTAAAAAACCCTAACCCTAGGCGTAACCCTAACCCTAGCCCTAGCCAGGTAAATCAGCCTAGGGTTAGGGATGGCACCAAAGAAAAAGCTGTGGAGGCAGCCATGTTGTGGCGCTTTTGCGCTCCCCTTGGGATACCTTTTGCAGTTGCAGTGTGCCTGGAGCTCAGGGCTTTCTGGATGAAAAAACCCTTACCCTAGGCGTAAGCCTAAGCCCTAAACTGGTCAATCAGCCTAGGGTTAGGGACGGTCCCAAGGAAAAATGTGCGGAGGCAGCCATGTTGTGGCACTTTTTCGATCCCCTTGGGATGCCTTTGCCAGCTGAATTGTGTCTGGAGCTCAAGCCTTTCTCATTTAAAAAACCCTAACCCTAGGCGTAACCCTAACCCTAGCCCTAGCCAGGTAAATCAGCCTAGGGTTAGGGATGGCACCAAAGAAAAAGCTGTGGAGGCAGCGATGTTGTGGCGCTTTTGCGCTCCCCTTGGGATACCTTTTGCAGTTGCAGTGTGCCTGGAGCTCAGGGCTTTCTGGATGAAAAAACCCTTACCCTAGGCGTAAGCCTAAGCCCTAAACTGGTCAATCAGCCTAGGGTTAGGGACGGTCCCAAGGAAAAATGTGCGGAGGCAGCCATGTTGTGGCACTTTTTCGATCCCCTTGGGATGCCTTTGCCAGCTGAATTGTGTCTGGAGCTCAAGCCTTTCTCATTTAAAAAACCCTAACCCTAGGCGTAACCCTAACCCTAGCCCTAGCCAGGTAAATCAGCCTAGGGTTAGGGATGGCACCAAAGAAAAAGCTGCGGAGGCAGCCATGTTGTGGCGCTTTTGCGCTCCCCTTGGGATACCTTTTGCAGTTGCAGTGTGCCTGGAGCTCAGGGCTTTCTGGATGAAAAAACCCTTACCCTAGGCGTAAGCCTAAGCCCTAAACTGGTCAATCAGCCTAGGGTTAGGGACGGTCCCAAGGAAAAATGTGCGGAGGCAGCCATGTTGTGGCACTTTTTCGATCCCCTTGGGATGCCTTTGCCAGCTGAATTGTGTCTGGAGCTCAAGCCTTTCTCATTTAAAAAACCCTACCCCTAGGCGTAACTCTAACCCTAGCCCTAGCCAGGTAAATCAGCCTAGGGTTAGGGATGGCACCAAAGAAAAAGCTGTGGAGGCAGCGATGTTGTGGCGCTTTTGCGCTCCCCTTGGGATACCTTTTGCAGTTGCAGTGTTCCTGGAGCTCAGGGCTTTCTGGATGAAAAAACCCTTACCCTAGGCGTAAGCCTAAGCCCTAAACTGGTCAATCAGCCTAGGGTTAGGGACGGTCCCAAGGAAAAATGTGCGGAGGCAGCCATGTTGTGGCACTTTTTCGATCCCCTTGGGATGCCTTTGCCAGCTGAATTGTGTCTGGAGCTCAAGCCTTTCTCATTTAAAAAACCCTAACCCTAGGCGTAACCCTAACCCTAGCCCTAGCCAGGTAAATCAGCCTAGGGTTAGGGATGGCACCAAAGAAAAAGCTGTGGAGGCAGCCATGTTGTGGCGCTTTTGCGCTCCCCTTGGGATACCTTTTGCAGTTGCAGTGTGCCTGGAGCTCAGGGCTTTCTGGATGAAAAAACCCTTACCCTAGGCGTAAGCCTAAGCCCTAAACTGGTCAATCAGCCTAGGGTTAGGGACGGTCCCAAGGAAAAATGTGCGGAGGCAGCCATGTTGTGGCACTTTTTCGATCCCCTTGGGATGCCTTTGCCAGCTGAATTGTGTCTGGAGCTCAAGCCTTTCTCATTTAAAAAACCCTAACCCTAGGCGTAACCCTAACCCTAGCCCTAGCCAGGTAAATCAGCCTAGGGTTAGGGATGGCACCAAAGAAAAAGCTGTGGAGGCAGCCATGTTGTGGCGCTTTTGCGCTCCCCTTGGGATACCTTTGCAGTTGCAGTGTGCCTGGAGCTCAGGGCTTTCTGGATGAAAAAACCCTTACCCTAGCGTAAGCCTAAGCCCTAAACTGGTCAATCAGCCTAGGGTTAGGGACGGTCCCAAGGAAAAATGTGCGGAGGCAGCCATGTTGTGGCACTTTTTCGATCCCCTTGGGATGCCTTTGCCAGCTGAATTGTGTCTGGAGCTCAAGCCTTTCTCATTTAAAAAACCCTAACCCTAGGCGTAACCCTAACCCTAGCCCTAGCCAGGTAAATCAGCCTAGGGTTAGGGATGGCACCAAAGAAAAAGCTGTGGAGGCAGCCATGTTGTGGCGCTTTTGCGCTCCCCTTGGGATACCTTTTGCAGTTGCAGTGTGCCTGGAGCTCAGGGCTTTTCTGGATGAAAAAACCCTTACCCTAGGCGTAAGCCTAAGCCCTAAACTGGTCAATCAGCCTAGGGTTAGGGACGGTCCCAAGGAAAAATGTGCGGAGGCAGCCATGTTGTGGCACTTTTTCGATCCCCTTGGGATGCCTTTGCCAGCTGAATTGTGTCTGGAGCTCAAGCCTTTCTCATTAAAAAACCCTAACCCTAGGCGTAACCGCTAACCCTAGCCCTAGCCAGGTAAATCAGCCTAGGGTTAGGGATGGCACCAAAGAAAAAGCTGTGGAGGCAGCCATGTTGTGGCGCTTTTGCGCTCCCCTTGGGATACCTTTTGCAGTTGCAGTGTGCCTGGAGCTCAGGGCTTTCTGGATGAAAAACCCCTTACCCTAGGCGTAAGCCTAAGCCCTAAACTGGTCAATCAGCCTAGGGTTAGGGACGGTCCCAAGGAAAAATGTGCGGAGGCAGCCATGTTGTGGCGCTTTTTCGATCCCCTTGGGATGCCTTTGCCAGCTGAATTGTGTCTGGAGCTCAAGCCTTTCTCATTTAAAAAACCCTAACCCTAGGCGTAACCCTAACCCTAGCCCTAGCCAGGTAAATCAGCCTAGGGTTAGGGATGGCACCAAAGAAAAAGCTGTGGAGGCAGCGATGTTGTGGCGCTTTTGCGCTCCCCCTTGGATACCTTTTGCAGTTGCAGTGTGCCTGGAGCTCAGGGCTTTCTGGATGAAAAAACCCTTACCCTAGGGCGTAAGCCTAAGCCCTAAACTGGTCAATCAGCCTAGGGTTAGGGACGGTCCAAGGAAAAATGTGCGGAGGCAGCCATGTTGTGGCACTTTTTCGATCCCCTTGGGATGCCTTTGCCAGCTGAATTGTGTCTGGAGCTCAAGCCTTTCTCATTAAAAAACCCTACCCCTAGGCGTAACTCTAACCCTAGCCCTAGCCAGGTAAATCAGCCTAGGGTTAGGGATGGCACCAAAGAAAAAGCTGTGGAGGCAGCGATGTTGTGGCGCTTTTGCGCTCCCTTGGGATACCTTTTGCAGTTTGCAGTGTGCCTGGAGCTCAGGGCTTTCTGGATGAAAAAACCCTTACCCTAGGCGTAAGCCTAAGCCCTAAACTGGTCAATCAGCCTAGGGTTAGGGACGGTCCCAAGGAAAAATGTGCGGAGGCAGCCATGTTGTGGCACTTTTTCGATCCCCTTGGGATGCCTTTGCCAGCTGAATTGTGTCTGGAGCTCAAGCCTTTCTCATTTAAAAACCCCTAACCCTAGGCGTAACCCTAACCCTAGCCCTAGCCAGGTAAATCAGCCTAGGGTTAGGGATGGCACAAAGAAAAAGCTGTGGAGGCAGCGATGTTGTGGCGCTTTTGCGCTCCCCTTGGGATACCTTTTGCAGTTGCAGTGTGCCTGGAGCTCAGGGCTTTCTGGATGAAAAAACCCTTACCCTAGGCGTAAGCCTAAGCCCTAAACTGGTCAATCAGCCTAGGGTTAGGGACGGTCCCAAGGAAAAATGTGCGGAGGCAGCCATGTTGTGGCACTTTTTCGATCCCCTTGGATGCCTTTGCCAGCTGAATTGTGTCTGGAGCTCAAGCCTTTCTCATTTAAAAAACCCTAACCCTAGGCGTAACCCTAACCCTAGCCCTAGCCAGGTAAATCAGCCTAGGGTTAGGGATGGCACCAAAGAAAAAGCTGTGGAGGCAGCCATGTTGTGGCGCTTTTGCGCTCCCCTTGGGATACCTTTTGCAGTTGCAGTGTGGCCTGGAGCTCAGGGCTTTCTGGATGAAAAAACCCTTACCCTAGGCGTAAGCCTAAGCCCTAAACTGGTCAATCAGCCTAGGGTTAGGGACGGTCCCAAGGAAAAATGTGCGGAGGCAGCCATGTTGTGGCACTTTTTCGATCCCCTTGGATGCCTTTGCCAGCTGAATTGTGTCTGGAGCTCAAGCCTTTCTCATTTAAAAAACCCTAACCCTAGGCGTAACCCTAACCCTAGCCCTAGCCAGGTAAATCAGCCTAGGGTTAGGGATGGCACCAAGAAAAAGCTGTGGAGGCAGCGATGTTGTGGCGCTTTTGCGCTCCCCTTGGGATACCTTTTGCAGTTGCAGTGTGCCTGGAGCTCAGGGCTTTCTGGATGAAAAAACCCTTACCCTAGGCGTAAGCCTAAGCCCTAAACTGGTCAATCAGCCTAGGGTTAGGGACGGTCCCAAGGAAAAATGTGTGGAGGCAGCCATGTTTGTGGCACTTTTTCGATCCCCTTGGGATGCCTTTGCCAGCTGAATTGTGTCTGGAGCTCAAGCCTTTCTCATTTAAAAAACCCTGAACCCTAGGCGTAACCCTAACCCTAGCCCTAGCCAGGTAAATCAGCCTAGGGTTAGGGATGGCACCAAAGAAAAAGCTGTGGAGGCAGCCATGTTGTGGCGCTTTTGCGCTCCCCTTGGGATACCTTTGCAGTTGCAGTGTGCTGGAGCTCAGGGCTTTCTGGATGAAAAACCCCTTACCCTAGGCGTAAGCCTAAGCCTAAACTGGTCAATCAGCCTAGGGTTAGGGACGGTCCCAAGGAAAAATGTGCGGAGGCAGCCATGTTGTGGCACTTTTTCGATCCCCTTGGGATGCCTTTGCCAGCTGAATTGTGTCTGGAGCTCAAGCCTTTCTCATTTAAAAAAACCCTAACCCTAGGCGTAACCCTAACCCTAGCCCTAGCCAGGTAAATCAGCCTAGGGTTAGGGATGGCACCAAAGAAAAAGCTGTGGAGGCAGCGATGTTGTGGCGCTTTTGCGCTCCCCTTGGGATACCTTTTGCAGTTGCAGTGTGCCTGGAGCTCAGGGCTTTCTGGATGAAAAAACCCTTACCCTAGGCGTAAGCCTAAGCCCTAAACTGGTCAATCAGCCTAGGGTTAGGGACGGTCCCCAAGGAAAAATGTGCGGAGGCAGCCATGTTGTGGCACTTTTTCGATCCCCTTGGGATGCCTTTGCCAGCTGAATTGTGTCTGGAGCTCAAGCCTTTCTCATTTAAAAAACCCTACCCCTAGGCGTAACTCTAACCCTAGCCCTAGCCAGGTAAATCAGCCTAGGGTTAGGGATGGCACCAAAGAAAAAGCTGTGGAGGCAGCGATGTTGTGGCGCTTTTGCGCTCCCCTTGGGATACCTTTTGCAGTTGCAGTGTGCCTGGAGCTCAGGCTTTCTGGATGAAAAAACCCTTACCCTAGGCGTAAGCCTAAGCCCTAAACTGGTCAATCAGCCTAGGGTTAGGGACGGTCCCAAGGAAAAATGTGCGGAGGCAGCCATGTTGTGGCACTTTTTCGATCCCCTTGGGATGCCTTTGCCAGCTGAATTGTGTCTGGAGCTCAAGCCTTTCTCATTTAAAAACCCCTAACCCTAGGCGTAACCCTAACCCTAGCCCTAGCCAGGTAAATCAGCCTAGGGTTAGGGATGGCACCAAAGAAAAAAGCTGTGGAGGCAGCGATGTTGTGGCGCTTTTGCGCTCCCCTTGGGATACCTTTTGCAGTTGCAGTGTGCCTGGAGCTCAGGGCTTTCTGGATGAAAAACCCCTTACCCTAGGCGTAAGCCTAAGCCCTAAACTGGTCAATCAGCCTAGGGTTAGGGACGGTCCCAAGGAAAAATGTGCGGAGGCAGCCATGTTGTGGCACTTTTCGATCCCCTTGGGATGCCTTTGCCAGCTGAATTGTGTCTGGAGCTCAAGCCTTTCTCATTTAAAAAACCCTAACCCTAGGCGTAACCCTAACCCTAGCCCTAGCCAGGTAAATCAGCCTAGGGTTAGGGATGGCACCAAAGAAAAAGCTGTGGAGGCAGCCATGTTGTGGCGCTTTTGCGCTCCCCCTTGGGATACCTTTTGCAGTTGCAGTGTGCCTGGAGCTCAGGGCCTTTCTGGATGAAAAAACCCTTACCCTAGGCGTAAGCCTAAGCCCTAAACTGGTCAATCAGCCTAGGGTTAGGGACGGTCCCAAGGAAAAATGTGCGGAGGGCAGCCATGTTGTGGCACTTTTTCGATCCCCTTGGGATGCCTTTGCCAGCTGAATTGTGTCTGGAGCTCAAGCCTTTCTCATTTAAAAAACCCTAACCCTAGGCGTAACCCTAACCCTAGCCCTAGCCAGGTAAATCAGCCTAGGGTTAGGGATGGCACCAAAGAAAAAGCTGTGGAGGCAGCCATGTTGTGGCGCTTTTGCGCTCCCCTTGGGATACCTTTTGCAGTTGCAGTGTGCCTGGAGCTCAGGGCTTTCTGGATGAAAAAACCCTTACCCTAGGCGTAGCCTAAGCCTAAACTGGTCAATCAGCCTAGGGTTAGGGACGGTCCCAAGGAAAAAATGTGCGGAGGCAGCCATGTTGTGGCACTTTTTCGATCCCCTTGGGATGCCTTTGCCAGCTGAATTGTGTCTGGAGCTCAAGCCTTTCTCATTTAAAAAACCCTAACCCTAGGCGTAACCCTAACCCTAGCCCTAGCCAGGTAAATTCAGCCTAGGGTTAGGGATGGCACCAAAGAAAAAGCTGTGGAGGCAGCGATGTTGAGGCGCTTTTGCGCTCCCCTTGGGATACCTTTTTGCAGTTGCAGTGTGCCTGGAGCTCAGGGCTTTCTGGATGAAAAAACCCTTACCCTAGGCGTAAGCCTAAGCCCTAAAACTGGTCAATCAGCCTAGGGTTAGGGACGGTCCCAAGGAAAAATGTGCGGAGGCAGCCATGTTGTGGCACTTTTTCGATCCCCTTGGGATGCCTTTGCCAGCTGAATTGTGTCTGGAGCTCAAGCCTTTCTCATTTAAAAAACCCTAACCCTAGGCGTAACCCTAACCCTAGCCCTAGCCAGGTAAATCAGCCTAGGGTTAGGGATGGCACCAAAGAAAAAGCTGTGGAGGCAGCCATGTTGTGGCGCTTTTGCGCTCCCTTGGGATACCTTTTGCAGTTGCAGTGTGCCTGGAGCTCAGGGCTTTCTGGATGAAAAACCCTTACCCTAGGCGTAAGCCTAAGCCCTAAACTGGTCAATCAGCCTAGGGTTAGGGACGGTCCCAAGGAAAAATGTGCGGAGGCAGCCATGTTGTGGCACTTTTTCGATCCCCTTGGGATGCCTTTGCCAGCTGAATTGTGTCTGGAGCTCAAGCCTTTCTCATTTAAAAAACCCTAACCCTAGGCGTAACCTAACCCTAGCCCTAGCCAGGTAAATCAGCCTAGGGTTAGGGATGGCACCAAAGAAAAAAGCTGTGGAGGCAGCCATGTTGTGGCGCTTTTGCGCTCCCCTTGGGATACCTTTTGCAGTTGCAGTGTGCCTGGAGCTCAGGGCTTTCTGGATGAAAAAACCCTTACCCTAGGCGTAAGCCTAAGCCCTAAACTGGTCAATCAGCCTAGGTGTTAGGGACGGTCCAAGGAAAAATGTGCGGAGGCAGCCATGTTGTGGCACTTTTTCGATCCCCTTGGGATGCCTTTGCCAGCTGAATTGTGTCTGGAGCTCAAGCCTTTCTCATTTAAAAAACCCTAACCCTAGGCGTAACCCTAACCCTAGCCCTAGCCAGGTAAATCAGCCTAGGGTTAGGGATGGCACCAAAGAAAAAGCTGTGGAGGCAGCCATGTTGTGGCGCTTTTGCGCTCCCCTTGGGATACCTTTTGCAGTTGCAGTGTGCCTGGAGCTCAGGGCTTTTCTGGATGAAAAAACCCTTACCCTAGGCGTAAGCCTAAGCCCTAAACTGGTCAATCAGCCTAGGGGTTAGGGACGGTCCCAAGGAAAAATGTGCGGAGGCAGCCATGTTGTGGCACTTTTTCGATCCCCTTGGGATGCCTTTGCCAGCTGAATTGTGTCTGGAGCTCAAGCCTTTCTCATTTAAAAAAAACCCTAACCCTAGGCGTAACCCTAACCCTAGCCCTAGCCAGGTAAATCAGCCTAGGGTTAGGGATGGCACCAAAGAAAAAGCTGTGAGGCAGCGATGTTGTGGCGCTTTTGCGCTCCCCTTGGGATACCTTTTGCAGTGTGCAGTGTGCCTGGAGCTCAGGGCTTTGTCTGGATGAAAAAAACCCTTACCCTAGGCGTAAGCCTAAGCCCTAAACTGGTCAATCAGCCCTAGGGTTAGGGACGGTCCCAAGGAAAAATGTGCGGAGGCAGCCATGTTGTGGCACTTTTTCGATCCCCTTGGGATGCCCTTTGCCAGCTGAATTGTGTCTGGAGCTCAAGCCTTTCTCATTTAAAAAACCCCCTAACCCTAGGCGTAACCTTAACCCTAGTCCTAGCCAGGTAAATCAGCCTAGGGTTAGGGATGGCACCAAAGAAAAAGCTGTGGAGGCAGCCATGTTGTGGCGCTTTTGCGCTCCCTTGGGATACCTTTTGCAGTTGCAGGTGTGCCTGGAGCTCAGGGCTTTCTGGATGAAAAAACCCTTACCCTAGGCGTAAGCCTAAGCCCTAAACTGGTCAATCAGCCTAGGGTTAGGGACGGTCCCAAGGAAAAATGTGCGGAGGCAGCCATGTTGTGGCACTTTTTCGATCCCCTTGGGATGCCTTTGCCAGCTGAATTGTGTCTGGAGCTCAAGCCTTTCTCATTTAAAAAACCCTAACCCTAGGCGTAACCCTAACCCTAGCCTAGCCAGGTAAATCAGCCTAGGGTTAGGGATGGGCACCAAAGAAAAAGCTGTGGAGGCAGCGATGTTGTGGCGCTTTTGCGCTCCCCTTGGGATACCTTTTGCAGTTGCAGTGTGCCTGGAGCTCAGGGCCTTTCTGGATGAAAAAGCCCTTACCCTAGGCGTAAGCCTAAGCCCTAAACCGGTCAATCAGCCTAGGGTTAGGGACGGTCCCAAGGAAAAATGTGAGGAGGCAGCCATGTTGTGGCACTTTTTCGATCCCCTTGGGGATGCCTTTGCCAGCTGAATTGTGTCTGGAGCTCAAGCCTTTCTCATTTAAAAAACCCTAACCCTAGGCGTAACCCTAACCCTAGCCCTAGCCAGGTAAATCAGCCTAGGTTAGGGATGGCACCAAAGAAAAAGCTGTGGAGGCAGCCATGTTGTGGCGCTTTTGCGCTCCCCTTGGGATACCTTTTGCAGTTGCAGTGTGCCTGAGCTCAGGGCTTTCTGGATGAAAAAACCCTTACCCTAGGCGTAAGCCTAAGCCCTAAACTGGTCAATCAGCCTAGGGTTAGGGACGGTCCCCAAGGAAAAATGTGCGGAGGCAGCCATGTTGTGGCACTTTTTCGATCCCTTGGGATGCCTTTGCCAGCTGAATTGTGTCTGGAGCTCAAGCCTTTCTCATTTAAAAAAACCCTAACCCTAGCGTAACCCTAACCCTAGCCCTAGCCAGGTAAATCAGCCTAGGGTTAGGGATGGCACCAAAGAAAAAGCTGTGGAGGCAGCCATGTTGTGCGCTTTTGCGCTCCCCTTGGGATACCTTTGCAGTTGCAGTGTGCCTGGAGCTCAGGGCTTTCTGGATGAAAAAACCCTTACCCTAGGCGTAAGCCTAAGCCCTAAACTGGTCAATCAGCCTAGGGTTAGGGACGGTCCCAAGGAAAAATGTGCGGAGGCAGCCATGTTGTGGCACTTTTTTCGATCCCCTTGGGATGCCTTTGCCAGCTGAATTGTGTCTGGAGCTCAAGCCTTTCTCATTTAAAAAACCCTAACCCTAGGCGTAACCCTAACCCTAGCCCTAGCCAGGTAAATCAGCCTAGGGTTAGGGATGGCACCAAAGAAAAAGCTGTGGAGGCAGCGATGTTGTGGCGCTTTTGCGCTCCCCTTGGGATACCTTTTGCAGTTGCAGTTGTGCCTGGAGCTCAGGGCTTTCTGGATGAAAAAACCCTTACCCTAGGCGTAAGCCTAAGCCCTAAACTGGTCAATCAGCCTAGGGTTAGGGACGGTCCCAAGGAAAAATGTGCGGAGGCAGCCATGTTGTGGCACTTTTTCGATCCCCTTGGGATGCCTTTGCCAGCTGAATTGTGTCTGGAGCTCAAGCCTTTCTCATTTAAAAAACCCTAACCCTAGGCGTAACCCTAACCCTAGCCCTAGCCAGGTAAATCAGCCTAGGGTTAGGGATGGCACCAAAGAAAAAGCTGTGGAGGCAGCGATGTTGTGGTGCTTTTGCGCTCCCCTTGGGATACCTTTTGCAGTTGCAGTGTGCCTGGAGCTCAGGGCTTTCTGGATGACAAAAACCCTTACCCTAGGCGTAAGCCTAAGCCCTAAACTGGTCAATCAGCCTAGGGGTTAGGGACGGGTCCCAAGGAAAAATGTGCGGAGGCAGCCATGTTGTGGCACTTTTTCGATCCCCTTGGGATGCCTTTGGCCAGCTGAATTGTGTCTGAGCTCAAGCCTTTCTCTTTAAAAAAACCCTAACCCTAGGCGTAACCCTAACCCTAGCCCTAGCCAGGTAAATCAGCCTAGGGTTAGGGATGGCACCAAAGAAAAAGCTGTGGAGGCAGCCATGTTGTGGCGCTTTTGCGCTCCCCTTGGGATACCTTTTGCAGTTGCAGTGTGCCTGGAGCTCAGGGCTTTCTGGATGAAAAAACCCTTACCCTAGGCGTAAGCCTAAGCCCTAAACTGGTCAATCAGCCTAGGGTTAGGGACGGTCCCAAGGAAACATGTGCGGAGGCAGCCATGTTGTGGCACTTTTTCGATCCCCTTGGGATGCCTTTGCCAGCTGAATTGTGTCCTGGAGCTCAAGCCTTTCTCATTTAAAAAAACCCTAACCCTAGGCGTAACCCTAACCCTAGCCCTAGCCAGGTAAATCAGCCTAGGGTTAGGGATGGGCACCAAGAAAAAGGCTGTGGAGGCAGCCATGTTGTGGCGCTTTTGCGCTCCCCTTGGGATACCTTTTGCAGTTGCAGTGTGCCTGGAGCTCAGGGCTTTCTGGATGAAAAAACCCTTACCCTAGGCGTAAGCCTAAGCCCTAAACTGGTCAATCAGCCTAGGGTTAGGGACGGTCCCAAGGAAAAATGTGCGGAAGGCAGCCATGTTGTGGCACTTTTTCGATCCCCTTGGATGCCTTTGCAGCTGAATTGAGTCTGGAGCTCAAGCCTTTCTCATTTAAAAAACCCTAACCCTAGGCGTAACCCTAACCCTAGCCCTAGCCAGGTAAATCAGCCTAGGTTAGGGATGGCACCAAAGAAAAAGCTGTGGAGGCAGCGATGTTGTGGCGCTTTTGCGCTCCCCTTGGGATACCTTTTGCAGTTGCAGTGTGCCTGGAGCTCAGGGCTTTCTGGATGAAAAAACCCTTACCCTAGGCGTAAGCCTAAGCCCTAAACTGGTCAATCAGCCTAGGGTTAGGGACGGTCCCAAGGAAAAATGTGCGGAGGCAGCCATGTTGTGGCACTTTTTCGATCCCCTTGGGATGCTTTGGCCAGCTGAATTGTGTCTGGAGCTCAAGCCTTTCTCATTTAAAAAACCTAACCCTAGGCGTAACCCTAACCCTAGCCCTGAGCCAGGTAAATCAGCCTAGGGTTAGGGATGGCACCAAAGAAAAAGCTGTGGAGGCAGCCATGTTGTGGCGCATTTTGCGCTCCCCTTGGGATACCTTTTGCAGTTGCAGTGTGCCTGGAGCTCAGGGCTTTCTGGATGAAAAAACCCTTACCCTAGGCGTAAGCCTAAGCCCTAAACTGGTCAATCAGCCTAGGGTTAGGGACGGTCCCAAGGAAAAATGTGCGGAGGCAGCCATGTTGTGGCACTTTTTCGATCCCCTTGGGATGCTTTGCCAGCTGAATTGTGTCTGGAGCTCAAGCCTTTCTCATTTAAAAAACCCTAACCCTAGGCGTAACCCTAACCCTAGCCCTAGCCAGGTAAATCAGCCTAGGGTTAGGGATGGCACCAAAGAAAAAGCTGTGGAGGCAGCCATGTTGTGGCGCTTTTGCGCTCCCCTTGGGATACCTTTTGCAGTTGCAGTGTGCCTGGAGCTCAGGGCTTTCTGGATGAAAAAACCCTTACCCTAGGCGTAAGCCTAAGCCCTAAACTGGTCAATCAGCCTAGGGTTAGGGACGGTCCCAAGGAAAAATGTGCGGAGGCAGCCATGTTTGTGGCACTTTTTCGATCCCCTTGGGATGCCTTTGCCAGCTGAATTGTGTCTGGAGGCTCAAGCCCTTTTCTCATTTAAAAAACCCTAACCCTAGGCCGTAACCCTAACCCTAGCCCTAGCCAGGTAAATCAGCCTAGGGTTAGGGATGGCACCAAAGAAAAAGCTGTGGAGGCAGCGATGTTGTGGCGCTTTTGCGCTCCCCTTGGGATACCTTTTGCAGTTGCAGTGTGCCTGGAGCTCAGGGCTTTCTGGATGAAAAAACCCTACCCTAGGCGTAAGCCTAAGCCCTAAACCGGTCAATCAGCCTAGGGTTAGGGACGGTCCCAAGGAAAAATGTGCGGAGGCAGCCATGTTGTGGCACTTTTTCGATCCCCTTGGGATGCCTTTGCCAGCTGAATTGTGTCTGGAGCTCAAGCCTTTCTCATTTAAAAAACCCTAACCCTAGGCGTAACCCTAACCCTAGCCCTAGCCAGGTAAATCAGCCTAGGGTTAGGGAGGCACCAAAGAAAAAGCTGTGGAGGCAGCCATGTTGTGGCGCTTTTGCGCTCCCTTGGGATACCTTTTGCAGTTGCAGTGTGCCTGGAGCTCAGGGGCCTTTCTGGATGAAAAAACCCTTACCCTAGGCGTAAGCCTAAGCCCTAAACTGGTCAATCAGCCTAGGGTTAGGGACGGTCCCAAGGAAAAATGTGCGGAGGCAGCCATGTTGTGGCACTTTTTCGATCCCCTTGGGATGCCTTTGCCAGCTGAAATTGTGTCTGGAGCTCAAGCCTTTCTCATTTAAAAAACCCTAACCCTAGGCGTAACCCTAACCCTAGCCCTAGCCAGGTAAATCAGCCTAGGGTTAGGGATGGCACCAAAAGAAAAAGCTGTGGAGGCAGCCATTGTTGTGGCGCTTTTGCGCTCCCCTTGGGATACCTTTTGCAGTTTGCAGTGTGCCTGGAGCTCAGGGCTTTCTGGATGAAAAAACCCTTACCCTAGGCGTAAGCCTAAGCCCTAAACTGGTCAATCAGCCTAGGGTTAGGGACGGTCCCAAGGAAAAATGTGCGGAGGCAGCCATGTTTGTGGGCACTTTTTCGATCCCCTTGGGATGCCTTTGCCAGCTGATTGTGTCTGGAGCTCAAAGCCTTTCTCATTTAAAAAAACCCTAACCCTAGGCGTAACCCTAACCCTAGCCCTAGCCAGGTAAATCAGCCTAGGGTTAGGGATGGCACCAAAGAAAAAGCTGTGGAGCAGCGATGTTGTGGCGCTTTTGCGCTCCCCTTGGGATACCTTTTGCAGTTGCAGTGTGCCTGGAGCTCAGGGCTTTCTGGATGAAAAAACCCTTACCCTAGGCGTATGCCTAAGCCCTAAACTGGTCAATCAGCCTAGGGTTAGGGACGGTCCCAAGGAAAAATGTGCGGAGGCAGCCATGTTGTGGCACTTTTTCGATCCCCTTGGGATGCCTTTGCCAGCTGAATTGTGTCTGGAGCTCAAGCCTTTCTCATTTAAAAAACCCTAACCCTAGGCGTAACCCTAACCCTAGCCCTAGCCAGGTAAATCAGCCTAGGGTTAGGGATGGCACCAAAGAAAAAGCTGTGGAGGGCAGCGATGTTGTGGCGCTTTTGCGCTCCCCTTGGGATACCTTTTGCAGTTGCAGTGTGCCTGGAGCTCAGGGCTTTCTGGATGAAAAAACCCTTACCCTAGGCGTAAGCCTAAGCCCTAAACTGGTCAATCAGCCAAGGGTTAGGGACGGTCCCCAAGGAAAAATGTGCGGAGGCAGCCATGTTGTGGCACTTTTTCGATCCCCTTGGGATGCCTTTGCCAGCTGAATTGTGTCTGGAGCTCAAGCCTTTCTCATTTAAAAAACCCTAACCCTAGGCGTAACCCTAACCCTAGCCCTAGCCAGGTAAAATCAGCCTAGGGTTAGGGATGGCACCAAAGAAAAAGCTGTGGAGGCAGCGATGTTGTGGCGCTTTTGCGCTCCCCTTGGGATACCTTTTGCAGTTGCAAGTGTGCCTGGAGCTCAGGGCTTTCTGGATGAAAAAACCCTTACCCTAGGCGTAAGCCTAAGCCCTAAACTGGTCAATCAGCCTAGGGTTTAGGGACGGTCCCAAGGAAAAATGTGCGGAGGCAGCCATGTTTTGGCACTTTTTCGATCCCCTTGGGATGACCTTTGCCAGCTGAATTGTGTCTGGAGCTCAGCCTTTCTCATTTAAAAAACCCTAACCCTAGGCGTAACCCTAACCCTAGCCCTAGCCAGGTAAATCAGCCTAGGGTTAGGGATGGCACCAAAGAAAAAGCTGTGGAGGCAGCCATGTGTGGCGCTTTTGCGCTCCCCTTGGGATACCTTTTGCAGTTGCAGTGTGCCTGAGCTCAGGGCTTTCTGGATGAAAAAACCCTTACCCTAGGGCGTAAGCCTAAGCCCTAAACTGGTCAATCAGCCTAGGGTTAGGGACGGGTCCCAAGGAAAAATGTGCGGAGGCAGCCATGTTTGTGGCACTTTTTCCGATCCCCTTGGGATGCCTTTGCCAGCTGAATTGTTGTCTGGAGCTCAAGCCTTTCTCATTTAAAAAACCCTAACCCTAGGCGTAACCCTAACCCTAGCCCTAGCCAGGTAAATCAGCCTAGGGTTAGGGATGGCACCAAAGAAAAAGCTGTGGAGGCAGCCATGTTGTGGCGCTTTTGCGCTCCCCTTGGGATACCTTTTGCAGTTGCAGTGTGCCTGGAGCTCAGGGCTTTCTGGATGAAAAAACCCTTACCCTAGGCCGTAAGCCTAAGCCCTAAACTGGTCAATCAGCCTAGGGTTAGGGACGGTCCCAAGGAAAAATGTGCGGAGGCAGCCATGTTGTGGCACTTTTTCGATCCCCTTGGGATGCCTTTGCCAGCTGAATTGTGTCTGGAGCTCAAGCCTTTCTCATTTAAAAAACCCTAACCCTAGGCGTAACCCTAACCCTAGCCCTAGCCAGGTAAATCAGCCTAGGGTTAGGGATGGCACCAAAGAAAAAGCTGTGGAGGCAGCGATGTTGTGGCGCTTTTGCGCTCCCCTTGGGGATACCTTTTTGCAGTTGCAGTGTGCCTGGAGCTCAGGGCTTTCTGGATGAAAAAAACCCTTACCCTAGGCGTAAGCCTAAGCCCTAAACCGGTCAATCAGCCTAGGGTTAGGGACGGTCCAAGGAAAAATGTGCGGAGGCAGCCATGTTGTGGCACTTTTTCGATCCCCTTGGGATGCCTTTGCCAGCTGAATTGTGTCTGGAGCTCAAGCCTTTCTCATTTAAAAAACCCTAACCCTAGGCGTAACCCAAACCCTAGCCCTAGCCAGGTAAATCAGCCTAGGGTTAGGGATGGCACCAAAGAAAAAGCTGTGGAGGCAGCGATGTTGTGGCGCTTTTGCGCTCCCCTTGGGATACCTTTTGCAGTTGCAGTGTGCCTGGAGCTCAGGGCTTTCTGGATGAAAAAAACCCTTACCCTAGGCGTAAGCCCTAAGCCCTAAACAGGTCAATCAGCCTAGGGTTAGGGACGGTCCCAAGGAAAATATGTGCGGAGGCAGCCATGTTGTGGCACTTTTTCGATCCCCTTGGGATTGCCTTTGCCAGCTGAATTGTGTCTGGAGCTCAAGCCTTTCTCATTTAAAAAACCCTAACCCTAGGCGTAACCCTAACCCTAGCCCTAGCCAGGTAAATCAGCCTAGGTTTAGGGATGGCACCAAAGAAAAAGCTGTGGAGGCAGCCATGTTGTGGCGCTTTTGCGCTCCCCTTGGGATCCTTTTGCAGTTGCAGTGTGCCTGGAGCTCAGGGCTTTCTGGATGAAAAAACCCTTACCCTAGGCGTAAGCCCTAAGCCCTAAACTGGTCAATCAGCCTAGGGTTAGGGACGGTCCCCAAGGAAAAATGTGCGGAGGCAGCCATGTTGTGGCACTTTTTCGATCCCCTTGGGATGCCTTTGCCAGCTGAATTGTGTCTGGAGCTCAAGCCTTTCTCATTTAAAAAACCCTAACCCTAGGCGTAACCCTAACCTAGCCCTAGCCAGGTAAATCAGCCTAGGGTTAGGGATGGCACCAAAGAAAAAGCTGTGGAGGCAGCCATGTTGTGGCGCTTTTGCGCTCCCCTTGGGATACCTTTTGCAGTTGCAGTGTGGCCTGGAGCTCAGGGCTTTCTGGATGAAAAAACCCTTACCCTAGGCGTAAGCCTAAGCCCTAAACTGGTCAATCAGCCTAGGGTTAGGGACGGTCCCAAGGAAAAATGTGCGGAGGCAGCCATGTTGTGGCACTTTTTCGATCCCCTTGGGATGCCTTTGCCAGCTGAATTGTGTCTGGGAGCTCAAGCCTTTTCTCATTTAAAAAACCCTAACCCTAGGCGTAACCCTAACCCTAGCCCTAGCCAGGTAAATCAGCCTAGGGGTTAGGGATGGCACCAAAGAATAAGCTGTGGAGGCAGCGATGTTGTGGCGCTTTTGCGCTCCCCTTGGGATACCTTTTGCAGTTGCAGTGTGCCTGGAGCTCAGGGCTTTCTGGATGAAAAAACCCTTACCCTAGGCGTAAGCCTAAGCCCTAAACTGGTCAATCAGCCTAGGGATTAGGGACGGTCCCAAGGAAAAATGTGCGGAGGCAGCCATGTTGTGGCACTTTTTTCGATCCCCTTGGGATGCCTTTGCCAGCTGAATTGTGTCTGGAGCTCAAGCCTTTCTCATTTAAAAAACCCAAACCCTAGGCGTAACCCTAACCCTAGCCCTAGCCAGGTAAATCAGCCTAGGGTTAGGGATGGCACAAAGAAAAAGCAGTGGACTGAGGCAGCGATGTTGTGGCGCTTTTGCGCTCCCCTTGGGATACCTTTTGCAGTTGCAGTGTGCCTGGAGCTCAGGGCTTTCTGGATGAAAAAACCCTTACCCTAGGCGTAAGCCTAAGCCCTAAACTGGTCAATCAGCCTAGGGTTAGGGACGGTCCCAAGGAAAAATGTGTGGAGGCAGCCATGTTGTGGCACTTTTTCGATCCCCTTGGGATGCCTTTGCCAGCTGAATTGTGTCTGGAGCTCAAGCCTTTCTCATTTAAAAACCCTAACCCTAGGCGTAACCCTAACCTAGCCCTAGCCAGGTAAATCAGCCTAGGGTTAGGGATGGCACCAAAGAAAAAGCTGTGGAGGCAGCGATGTTGTGGCGCTTTTGCGCTCCCCTTGGGATACCTTTTGCAGTTGCAGTGTGCCTGAGCTCAGGGCTTTCTGGATGAAAAAAACCCTTACCCTAGGCGTAAGCCTAAGCCCTAAACTGGTCAATCAGCCTAGGGTTAGGGACGGTCCCAAGGAAAAATGTGCGGAGGCAGCCATGTTTGTGGCACTTTTTCGATCCCCTTGGGATGCCTTTGCCAGCTGAATTGTGTCTGGAGCTCAAGCCTTTCTCATTTAAAAAACCCTAACCCTAGGCGTAACCCTAACCCTAGCCCTAGCCAGGTAAATCAGCCTAGGGTTAGGGATGGCACCAAAGAAAAAGCTGTGGAGGCAGCCATGTTGTGGCGCTTTTGCGCTCCCCTTGGGATACCTTTTGCAGTTGCAGTGTGCCTGGAGCTCAGGGCTTTCTGGATGAAAAAAACCCTTACCCTAGGCGTAAGCCTAAGCCCTAAACTGGTCAATCAGCCTAGGGTTAGGGACGGGTCCCAAGGAAAAATGTGCGGAGGCAGCCATGTTGTGGCACTTTTTCGATCCCCTTGGGATGCCTTTGCCAGCTGAATTGTGTCTGGAGCTCAAGCCTTTCTCATTTAAAAAACCCTAACCCTAGGCGTAAACCCTAACCCTAGCCCTAGCCAGGTAAATCAGCCTAGGTTAGGGATGGCACCAAAGAAAAAGCTGTGGAGGCAGCCATGTTGTGGCGCTTTTGCGCTCCCCTTGGGATACCTTTTGCAGTTGCAGTGTGCCTGGAGCTCAGGGCTTTCCTGGATGAAAAAACCCTTACCCTAGGCGTAAGCCTAAGCCCTAAACTGGTCAATCAGCCTAGGGTTAGGGACGGTCCCAAGGAAAATGTGCGGAGGCAGCCATGTTGTGGCACTTTTTCGATCCCC